>JBBPBR010000799.1:0-59037 GCA_037974775.1 Cicer pinnatifidum
GTAATTGGACAAGAATAAGCCTAGGGAGGACGAAAATGACCTAAATGTACATCCAATGACACAAACACACCTATTGGATGCACAAGATTGGTTAAAAACCCTAATTGGACAAGAATAAGGCGAGGAAGGACGAAAATGACCAAAATGTTTATCCAATGACACAAATGAACTTATTGAATGCACAAGATTGGTTAAAAACCCTAATTGGAGAAGAATAAGCCTAGGGAGGACGAAAATGACCTATATGTTCCTCCAATGACACAAATGAACTTATTGGATGCACAAGATTGGTTAAAAACCCTAATTGGACAAGAATAAGCCTTGGTAGTACGAAAATGACCTAAATGTTAATCCAACGACACAAACACACCTATTGGATGCACAAGATTGGTTAAAAACCGTAATTGGACAATAATAAGCCTAGGGAGGACGAAAATGACCTAAATGTACATCCAATGACACAAACACACCTATTGGATGCACAAGATTGGTTAAAAACCCTAATTGGACAAGAATAAGCCTAGGGAGGACGAAAATGACTTAAATGTACATCCAATGACACAAACACACCTATTGGATGCACAAGATTGGTTAAAAACCTTAATTGGACTAGAATAAGCCTTGGTAGTACGAAAATGACCTAAATGTTAATCCAATGACACAAACACAGCTAATGGATGCACAAGATTGGTTAAAAACCGTAATTGGACAAATGAACTTATTGGATGCACAAGACTGGTTAAAAACCCTAATTGGAGAAGAATTAGCCTAGGGAGGACGAAAATGACCTATATGTTCCTCCAATGACACAAATGAACTTATTGGATGCACAAGATTGGTTAAAAACCTTAATTGGACAAGAATAAGCCTTGGTAGTACGAAAATGACCTAAATGTTAATCCAATGACACAAACACACCTATTGGATGGACAAGATTGGTTAAAAACGGTAATTGGACAAGAATAAGCCTAGGGAGGACGAAAATGACCTAAATGTACATCCAATGACACAAACACACCTATTGGATGCACAAGATTGGTTAAAAACCCTTATTGGACAAGAATAAGCCGAGGAAGGACGAAAATGACCTAAATGTTTTTCCAATGACACAAATGAACTTATTGAATGCACAAGATTGGTTAAAAACCCTAATTGGAGAAGAATAAGCCTAGGGAGGACGAAAATGACCTATATGTTCCTCCAATGACACAAATGAACTTATTGGATGCACAAGATTGGTTAAAAACCCTAATTGGACAAGAATAAGCCTTGGTAGTACGAAAATGACCTAAATGTTAATCCAATAACACAAACACACCTATTGGATGGACAAGATTGGTTAAAAACGGTAATTGGACAAGAATAAGCCTAGGGAGGACGAAAATGACCTAAATGTACATCCAATGACACAAACACACCTATTGGATGCACAAGATTGGTTAAAAACCCTAATTGGACAAGAATAAGCCGAGGAAGGACGAAAATGACCTAAATGTTTATCCAATGACACAAATGAACTTATTGAATGCACAAGATTGGTTAAAAACCCTAATTGGAGAAGAATAAGCCTAGGGAGGACGAAAATAACCTATATGTTCCTCCGATGACACAAATGAACTTATTGGATGCACAAGATTGGTTAAAAACCCAAATTGGACAAGAATAAGCCTTGGTAGTACGAAAATGACCTAAATGTTAATCCAATGACACAAACACACCTATTGGATGCACAAGATTGGTTAAAAACTGTAATTGGACAAGAATAAGCCTAGGGAGGACGAAAATGACCTAAATGTACATCCAATGACACAAACACACCTATTGGATGCACAAGATTGGTTAAAAACCCTAATTGGACAAGAATAAGCCTAGGAAGGACGAAAATGACCTAAATGTTTATCCAATGACACAAATGAACTTATTGGATGCACAAGATTGGTTAAAAACCCTAATTGGACAAGAATAAGCCTTGGGAGTACGAAAATGACCTAAATGTTCATCCAATGACACAAACACACTTATCGGATGCACAAGATTGGTTAAAAACCCTAATTGGAGAAGAATAAGCCTAGGGAGGACGAAAATGACCTATATGTTCCTCCAATGACACAAATGAACGTATTGGATGCACAAGATTTGTTAAAAACCCTAATTGGACAAGAATAAGTCTAGGGAGGACGAAAATGACCTATATGTACATCCAATGAAACAAACACACCTATTGGATGCACAAGATTGGTTAAAAACCCTAATTTGACAAGAATAAGTCTAGGGAGGACGAAAATGACCTATATGTTCCTCCAATGATACAAATGAACTTATTGGATGCACAAGATTGGTTAAAAACCCTAATTGGACAAGAATAAGCCTTGGGAGGACGAAAATGACCTAAATGTTCATCCAATGACACAAACACACCTATCGAATGCACAAGATTGGTTAAAAACCCTAATTGGACAAGGATAAGCCTAGGGAGGACGAAAATGACCTAAATGTTTATCCAATGACACAAATGAACTTATTGGATGCACAAGATTTGTTAAAAACCCAAATTGGACAAGAATAAGCCTAGGGAGGACGAAAATGACCTAAATGTTAATCCAATGACATAAACACACCTGATGGATGCACAAGATTGGTAAAAAACCCTAATTGGACAAGAATAAGCCTTGGGAGGACGAAAATGACCTAAATGTTAATCCAATGACACAAACACACCTACTGGATGCACAAGATTGGTTAAAAACCCTAATTGGATTAGAATAAGCCTAGGGAGGACGAAAATGACCTAAATGTTAATCCAATGACACAAACACACCTATTGGATGCACAAGATTGGTTAAAAACCCTAATTGGACAAGAATAAGCCTAGGGATGACGAAAATGACCTAAATGTACATCCAATGACACAAACACACCTATTGGATGCACAAGATTGGTTAAAAACCCTAATTGGACAAGAATTAGCCTAAGGAGGACGAAAATAACCTAAATGTTAATCAAATGACACAAACACACCTATTGGATGCACAAGATTTGTTAAAAACCCTAATTGGACAAGAATAAGCCTAGGGAGGACGAAAATGACCTAAATGTTTATCCAATGACACAAATGAACTTATTGGAAGCCCAAGATTGGTTCAAAACCCTAATTGGAGAAGAATAAGCCTGGGGAGGACGAAAATTACCTATATGTTCCTCCAATGACACAAATGAACTTATTGGATGCACAAGATTGGTTAAAAACCCTAATTGGATAAGAATAAGCCTTGGGAGTACGAATATGACCTAAATGTTCATCCAATGACACAAACACACTTATCAGATGCACAAGATTAGTTAAAAACCCTAATTGGAGAAGAATAAGCCTAGGGAGGACGAAAATGACCTATATGTTCCTCCAATGACACAAATGAACTTATTGGATGCACAAGATTGGTTAAAAACCCTAATTGGACAAGAATAAGCCTAGGGAGGACGAAAATGACCTAAATGTTAATCCAATGACACAAACAAACCTATTGGATGCACAAGATTGGTTAAAAACCCTAATTGGACAAGAATAAGCCTAGGGAGGACGAAAATGACCTAAATGTTAATCCAATGACACAAACACACCTATTGGATGCACAAGATTGGTTAAAAACCCTAATTGGACAAGAATAAGCCTAGGGATGACGAAAATGACTTAAATGTACATCCAATGACACAAACACACCTATTGGATGCACAAGATTGGTTAAAAACCCTAATTGGACAAGAATAAGCCTTGGTAGTACGAAAATGACCTAAATGTTAATCCAATGACACAAACACACCTATTGGATGCACAAGATTGGTTAAAAACCGTAATTGGACAAATGAACTTATTGGATGCACAAGATTGGTTAAAAACCCTAATTGGAGAAGAATAAGCCTAGGGAGGACGAAAATGACCTATATGTTCCTCCAATGACACAAATGAACTTATTGGATGCACAAGATTGGTTAAAAACCCTAATTGGAGAAGAATAAGCCTAAGGAGGACGAAAATGACCTATATGTTCCTCCAATGACACAAATGAACTTATTGGATGCACAAGATTGGTTAAAAACCCTAATTGGACAAGAATAAGTCTAGGGAGGACGAAAATGACCTATATGTACATCCAATGAAACAAACACACCTATTGGATGCACAAGATTGGTTAAAAACCCTAATTGGACAAGAATAAGTCTAGGGAGGACGAAAATGACCTATATGTTTTTTCCAATGATACAAATGAACTTATTGGATGCACAAGATTGGTTAAAAACCCTAATTGGACAAGAATAAGCCTTGTGAGTACGAAAATGACCTAAGTGTTCATCCAATGACACAAACACACTTATCGGATGCACAAGATTGGTTAAAAACCCTAATTGGAGAAGAATAAGCCTAAGGAGGACGAAAATGACCTATATGTTCCTCCAATGACACAAATGAACTTATTGGATGCACAAGATTGGTTAAAAACCCTAATTGGACAAGAATAAGTCTAGGGAGGACGAAAATGACCTATATGTACATCCAATGACACAAACACACCTATTGGATGCACAAGATTGGTTAAAAACCCTAATTGGACAAGAATAAGCCTAGGAAGGACGAAAATGACCTAAATGTTTATCCAATGACACAAATGAACTTATTGGATGCACAAGATTGGTTAAAAACCCTAATTGGACAAGAATAAGCCTAGGGAGTACGAAAATGACCTAAATGTTCATCCAATGACACAAACACACTTATCGGATGCACAAGATTGGTTAAAAACCCTAATTGGAGAAGAATAAGCCTAAGGAGGACGAAAATGACCTATATGTTCCTCCAATGACACAAATGAACTTATTGGATGCACAAGATTGGTTAAAAACCCTAATTGGACAAGAATAAGTCTAGGGAGGACGAAAATGACCTATATGTACATCCAATGAAACAAACACACCTATTGGATGCACAAGATTGAATAAAAAGCCTAATTGGACAAGAATAAGTCTAGGGAGGACGAAAATGACCTATATGTTCCTCCAATGATACAAATGAACTTATTGGATGCACAAGATTGGTTAAAAACCCTAATTGGACAAGAATAAGCCTTGTGAGTACGAAAATGACCTAAATGTACATCCAATGACACAAACACACCTATTGGATGCACAAGATTGGTTAAAAACCCTAATTGTACAAGAATAAGCCTAGGAATGACGAAAATGTCCTAAATGTTTATCCAATGACACAAATGAACTTATTGGATGCACAAGATTGGTTAAAAACCCTAATTGGACAAGAATAAGCCTTGGGAGTACGAAAATGACCTAAATGTTCATCCAATGACACAAACACACTTATCGGATGCACAAGATTGGTTAAAAACCCTAATTGGAGAAGAATAAGCCTAGGGAGGACGAAAATGACTTATATGTTCCTCCAATGACACAAATGAACTTATTGGATGCACAAGATTGGTTAAAAACCCTAATTGGACAAGAATAAGCCTTGGGAGTACGAAAATGACCTAAATGTTCATCCAATGACACAAACACACTTATCGGATGCACAAGATTGGTTAAAAACCCTAATTGGAGAAGAATAAGCCTAGGGAGGACGAAAATGACCTATATGTTCCTCCAATGACACAAATGAACTTATTGGATGCACAAGATTGGTTAAAAACCCTAATTGGACAAGAATAAGTCTAGGGAGGACGAAATTGACCTATATGTACATCCAATGAAAGAAACACACCTATTGGATGCACAAGATTGGTTAAAAACCCTAATTGGACAAGAATAAGTCTAGGGAGGACGAAAATGACCTATATGTTTTTTCCAATGATACAAATGAACTTATTGGATGCACAAGATTGGTTAAAAACCCTAATTGGACAAGAATAAGCCTTGTGAGTACGAAAATGACCTAAGTGTTCATCCAATGACACAAACACACTTATCGGATGCACAAGATTGGTTAAAAACCCTAATTGGAGAAGAATAAGCCTAGGGAGGACGAAAATGACCTATATGTTCCTCCAATGACACAAATGAACTTATTGGATGCACAAGATTGGTTAAAAACCCTAATTGGACAAGAATAAGTCTAGGGAGGACGAAATTGACCTATATGTACATCCAATGAAAGAAACACACCTATTGGATGCACAAGATTGGTTAAAAACCCTAATTGGACAAGAATAAGTCTAGGGAGGACGAAAATGACCTATATGTTCCTCCAATGACACAAACACACCTATTGGATGCACAAGATTGGTTAAAAACCCTAATTGGACAAGAAGAATCCTTGGGAGGACGAAAATGACCTAAATATTCATCCAATGACACAAACACACCTATCGAATGCACAAGATTGGTTAAAAACCCTAATTGGACAAGGATAAGCCTAGGGATGACGAAAATTACCTAAATGTTTATCACATGACACAAATGAACTTATTGAATGCACAAGATTGGTTAAAAACCCTAATTGGAGAAGAATAAGCCTAGGGAGGACGAAAATGACCTATATGTTCCTCCAATGACACAAATGAACTTATTGGATGCACAAGATTGGTTAAAAACCCAAATTGGACAAGAATAAGCCTTGGTAGTACGAAAATGACCTAAATGTTAATCCAATGACACAAACACACCTATTGGATGCACAAGATTGGTTAAAAACTGTAATTGGACAAGAATAAGCCTAGGGAGGACGAAAATGACCTAAATGTACATCCAATGACACAAACACACCTATTGGATGCACAAGATTGGTTAAAAACCCTAATTGGACAAGAATAAGCCTAGGAAGGACGAAAATGACCTAAATGTTTATCCAATGACACAAATGAACCTATTGGATGCACAAGATTGGTTAAAAACCCTAATTGGACAAGAATAAGCCTTGGGAGTACGAAAATGACCTAAATGTTCATCCAATGACACAAACACACTTATCGGATGCACAAGATTGGTTAAAAACCCTAATTGGAGAAGAATAAGACTAAGGAGGACGAAAATGACCTATATGTTCCTCCAATGACACAAATGAACTTATTGGATGCACAAGATTGGTTAAAAACCCTAATTGGACAAGAATAAGTCTAGGGAGGACGAAAATGACCTATATGTACATCCAATGAAACAAACACACCTATTGGATGCACAAGATTGGTTAAAAACCCTAATTGGACAAGAATAAGTCTAGGGAGGACGAAAATGACCTATATGTTCCTCCAATGATACAAATGAACTTATTGGAAGCACAAGATTGGTTAAAAACCCTAATTGGACAAGAATAAGCCTTGTGAGTACGAAAATGACCTAAATGTACATCCAATGACACAAACACACCTATTGGATGCACAAGATTGGTTAAAAACCCTAATTGGACAAAAATAAGCCTAGGAAGGACGAAAATGACCTAAATGTTTGTCCAATGACACAAATGAACTTATTGGATGCACAAGATTGGTTAAAAACCCTAATTGGACAAGAATAAGCCTTGGGAGTACGAAAATGACCTAAATGTTCATCCAATGACACAAACACACTTATCGGATGCACAAGATTGGTTAAAAACCCTAATTGGAGAAGAATAAGCCTAAGGAGGACGAAAATGACCTATATGTTCCTCCAATGACACAAATGAACTTATTGGATGCACAAGATTGGTTAAAAACCCTAATTGGACAAGAATAAGCCTTGGTAGTACGAAAATGACCTAAATGTTAATCCAATGACACAAACACACCTATTGGATGCACAAGATTGGTTAAAAACCGTAATTGGAAAAGAATAAGCCTAGGGAGGACGAAAATGACCTAAATGTACATCCAATGACACAAACACACCTATTGGATGCACAAGATTGGTTAAAAACCCTAATTGGACAAGAATAAGCCTTGGTAGTACGAAAATGACCTATATGTTAATCCAATGACACAAACACACCTATTGGATGCACAAGATTGGTTAAAAACCGTAATTGGACAAACGAACTTATTGGATGCACAAGATTGGTTAAAAACCCTAATTGGAGAAGAATAAGCCTAGGGAGGACGAAAATGACCTATATGTTCCTCCAATGACACAAATGAACTTATTTGATGCACAAGATTGGTTAAAAACCCTAATTGGACAAGAATAAGTCTTGGTAGTACGAAAATGACCTAAATGTTAATCCAATGACACAAACTCACCAATTGGATGGACAAGATTGGTTAAAAACCGTAATTGGACAAGAATAAGCCTAGGGAGGACGAAAATGACCTAAATGTACATCCAATGACACAAACACACCTATTGGATGCACAAGATTGGTTAAAAACCCTAATTGGACAAGAATAAGCCGAGGAAGGACGAAAATGACCTAAATGTTTATCCAATGACACAAATGAACTTATTGAATGCACAAGATTGGTTAAAAACCCTAATTGGAGAAGAATAAGCCTAGGGAGGACGAAAATGACCTATATGTTCCTCCAATGACACAAATGAACTTATTTGATGCACAAGATTGGTTAAAAACCCTAATTGGACAAGAATAAGTCTTGGTAGTACGAAAATGACCTAAATGTTAATCCTTTGACACAAACTCACCAATTGGATGGACAAGATTGGTTAAAAACCGTAATTGGACAAGAATAAGCCTAGGGAGGACGAAAATGACCTAAATGTACATCCAATGACACAAACACACCTATTGGATGCACAAGATTGGTTAAAAACCCTAATTGGACAAGAATAAGCCTTGGTAGTACGAAAATGACCTAAATGTTAATCCAATGACAGAAACACACCTAATGGATGCACAAGATTGGTTAAAAACCGTAATTAGACAAATGAACTTATTGGATGCACAAGACTGGTTAAAAACCCTAATTGGAGAAGAATAAGCCTCGGGAGGACGAAAATGACCTATATGTTCCTCCAATGACACAAATGAACTTATTGGATGCACAAGATTGGTTAAAAACCCTAATTGGACAAGAATAAGCCTTGGTAGTACGAAAATGACCTAAATGTTAATCCAATGACACAAACACACCTATTGGATGGACAAGATTGGTTAAAAACGGTAATTGGACAAGAATAAGCCTATGGAGGACGAAAATGACCTAAATGTACATCCAATGACACAAACACACCTATTGGATGCACAAGATTGGTTAAAAACCCTAATTGGACAAGAATAAGCCGAGGAAGGACGAAAATGACCAAAATGTTTATCCAATGACACAAATGAACTTATTGAATGCACAAGATTGGTTAAAAACCCTAATTGGAGAAGAATAAGCCTAGGGAGGACGAAAATGACCTATATGTTCCTCCAATGACACAAATGAACTTATTGGATGCACAAGATTGGTTAAAAACCTTAATTGGACAAGAATAAGCCTTGGTAGTACGAAAATGACCTAAATGTTAATCCAATAACACAAACACACCTATTGGATGGACAAGATTGGTTAAAAACGGTAATTGGACAAGAATAAGCCTAGGGAGGACGAAAATGACCTAAATGTACATCCAATGACACAAACACACCTATTGGATGCACAAGATTGGTTAAAAACCCTAATTGGACAAGAATAAGCCGAGGAAGGACGAAAATGACCTAAATGTTTATCCAATGACACAAATGAACCTATTGAATGCACAAGATTGGTTAAAAACCCTAATTGGAGAAGAATAAGCCTAGGGAGGACGAAAATGACCTATATGTTCCTCCAATGACACAAATGAACTTATTGGATGCACAAGATTGGTTAAAAACCCTAATTGGACAAGAATAAGCCTTGGTAGTACGAAAATGACCGAAATGTTAATCCAATGACACAAACACACCTATTGGATGCACAAGATTGGTTAAAAACCGTAATTGGACAAGAATAAGCCTAGGGAGGACGAAAATGACCTAAATGTACATCCAATGACACAAACACACCTATTGGATGCACAAGATTGGTTAAAAACCCTAATTGGACAAGAATAAGCCTAGGAAGGACGAAAATGACCTAAATGTTTATCCAATGACACAAATGAACTTATTGAATGCACAAGATTGGTTAAAAACCCTAATTGGAGAAGAATAAGCCTAGGGAGGACCAAAATGACCTATATGTTCCTCCAATGACACAAATGAACTTATTGGATGCACAAGATTGGTTAAAAACCCTAATTGGACAAGAATAAGCCTTGGTAGTACGAAAATGACCTAAATGTTAATCCAATGACACAAACACACCTATTGGATGGACAAGATTGGTTAAAAACGGTAATTGGACAAGAATAAGCCTAGGGAGGACGAAAATGACTTAAATGTACATCCAATGACACAAACACACCTATTGGATGCACAAGATTGGTTAAAAACATTAATTGGACAAGAATAAGCCTTGGTAGTACGAAAATGACCTAAATGTTAATCCAATGACACAAACACAGCTAATGGATGCACAAGATTGGTTAAAAACCATAATTGGACAAATGAACTTATTGGATGCACAAGACTGGTTAAAAACCCTAATTGGAGAAGAATAAGCCTAGGGAGGAAGAAAATGACCTATACGTTCCTCCAATGACACAAATGAACTTATTGGATGCACAAGATTGGTTAAAAACCCTAATTGGACAAGAAGAAGCCTTGGTAGTACGAAAATGACCTAAATGTTAATCCAATGACACAAACACACCTATTGGATGGACAAGATTGGTTAAAAACGGTAATTGGACAAGAATAAGCCTAGGGAGGACGAAAATGACTTAAATGTACATCCAATGACACAAACACACCTATTGGATGCACAAGATTGGTTAAAAACCCTAATTGGACAAGAATAAGCCTTGGTAGTACGAAAATGACCTAAATGTTAATCCAATGACACAAACACACCTAATGGATGCACAAGATTGGTTAAAAACCATAATTGGACAAATGAACTTATTGGATGCACAAGACTGGTTAAAAACCCTAATTGGAGAAGAATAAGCCTAGGGAGGAAGAAAATGACCTATACGTTCCTCCAATGACACAAATGAACTTATTGGATGCACAAGATTGGTTAAAAACCCTAATTGGACAAGAAGAAGCCTTGGTAGGACGAAAATGACCTAAATGTTAATCCAATGACACAAACACACCTATTGGATGGACAAGATTGGTTAAAAACGGTAATTGGACAAGAATAAGCCTAGGGAGGACGAAAATGACCTAAATGTACATCCAATGACACAAACACACCTATTGGATGCACAAGATTGGTTAAAAACCCTAATTGGACAAGAATAAGGCGAGGAAGGACGAAAATGACCTAAATGTTTATCCAATGACACAAATGAACTTATTGAATGCACAAGATTGGTTAAAAACCCTAATTGTAGAAGAATAAGCCTAGGGAGGACGAAAATGACCTATATGTTCCTCCAATGACACAAATGAACTTATTGGATGCACAAGATTGGTTAAAAACCCTAATTGGACAAGAAGAAGCCTTGGTAGTACGAAAATGACCTAAATGTTAATCCAATGACACAAACACACCTATTGGATGGACAAGATTGGTTAAAAACGGTAATTGGACAAGAATAAGCCTAGGGAGGACGAAAATGACCTAAATGTACATCCAATGACACAAACACACCTATTGGATGCACAAGATTGGTTAAAAACCCTAATTGGACAAAAATAAGCCGAGGAAGGACGAAAATGACCAAAATGTTTATCCAATGACACAAATGAACTTATTGAATGCACAAGATTGGTTAAAAACCCTAATTGGAGAAGAATAAGCCTAGGGAGGACGAAAATGACCTATATGTTCCTCCAATGACACAAATGAACTTATTGGATGCACAAGATTGGTTAAAAACCTTAATTGGACAAGAATAAGCCTTGGTACTACGAAAATGACCTAAATGTTAATCCAATGACACAAACACACCTATTGGATGCACAAGATTGGTTAAAAACCGTAATTGGACAAGAATAAGCCTAGGGAGGACGAAAATGACCTAAATGGACATCCAATGACACAAACACACCTATTGGATGCACAAGATTGGTTAAAAACCCTAATTGGACAAGAATAAGCCTAGGAAGGACGAAAATGACCTAAATGTTTATCCAATGACACAAATGAACTTATTGGATGCACAAGATTGGTTAAAAACCCTAATTGGACAAGAATAAGCCTTGGGAGTACGAAAATGACCTAAATGTTCATCCAATGACACAAACACACTTATCGGATGCACAAGGTTGGTTAAAAACCCTAATTGGACAAGAATAAGCCTAGGAAGACGAAAATGACCTATATGTTCCTCCAATGACACAAATGAACTTATTGGATGCACAAGATTGGTTAAAAACCCTAATTGGAAAAGAATAAGCCTAGGGAGGACGAAAATGACCTAAATGTACATCCAATGACACAAACACACCTATTGGATGCACAAGATTGGTTAAAAACCCTAATTGGACAAGAATAAGCCTAGGGAGGACGAAAATGACTTAAATGTACATCCAATGACACAAACACACCTATTGGATGCACAAGATTGGTTAAAAACCCTAATTGGACAAGAATAAGCCTTGGTAGTACGAAAATGACCTAAATGTTAATCCAATGACACAAACACACCTAATGGATGCACAAGATTGGTTAAAAACCGTAATTGGACAAATGAACTTATTGGATGCACAAGATTGGTTAAAAACCCTAATTGGAGAAGAATAAGCCTAGGGAGGACGAAAATGACCTATATGTTCCTCCAATGACACAAATGAACTTATTGGATGCACAAGATTGGTTAAAAACCCTAATTGGACAAGAATAAGCCTTGGTAGTACGAAAATGACCTAAATATTAATCCAATGACACAAACACACCTATTGGATGCACAAGATCGGTTAAAAACCCTAATTGGACAAGAATAAGCCTAGGGAGGACGAAAATGACCTAAATGTACATCCAATGACACAAACACACCTATTGGATGCACAAGATTGGTTAAAAACCCTAATTGGACAAGAATAAGCCTAGGGAGGACGAAAATGAACTAAATGTTTATCCAATGACACAAATGAACTTATTGGATGCACAAGATTGGTTAAAAACCCTAATTGGACAAGAATAAGCCTAGGGAGGACGAAAATGACCTAAATGTTCATCCAATGACACAAACACACTTATCGGATGCACAAGATTGGTTAAAAACCCTAATTGGAGAAGAATAAGCCTAAGGAGGACGAAAATGACCTATATGTTCCTCCAATGACACAAATGAACTTATTGGATGCACAAGATTGGTTAAAAACCCTAATTGGACAAGAATAAGTCTAGGGAGGACGAAAATGACCTATATGTACATCCAATGAAACAAACACACCTATTGGATGCACAAGATTGGTTAAAAACCCTAATTGGACAAGAATAAGCCTAGGAAGGACGAAAATGACCTAAATGTTTATCCAATGACACAAATGAACTTATTGGATGCACAAGATTGGTTAAAAACCCTAATTGGACAAGAATAAGCCTAGGGAGGACGAAAATGACCTAAATGTTCATCCAATTACACAAATGAACTTATTGGATGCACAAGATTGGTTGAAAACCCTAATTGGACAAGAATAAGCCTAGGGAGGACGAAAATGACCTAAATGTTCATCCAATGAGACAAATGAACTTATTGGATGCACAAGATTAGTTAAAAACCCTAATTGGACAAGAATAAGTCTAGGGAGGATGAAAATGACCTAAATGTTCCTCCAATGACACAAACACACCTATTGGATGCACAAGATTGCATAAAAACCCTAATTGGACAAGAATAAGACTAGGGAGGACGAAAATGACCTAAATGTTCATCCAATGACACAAATGAACTTATTGGATGCACAAGATTGGTTAAAAACCCTAATTGGACAAGAATAAGCCTAGGGAGGACGAAAATGACCTAAATGTTCATCCAATGACACAAATAAATTTATTGGATGCACAAGGTTAGTTAAAAACCCTAATTGAACAAGAATAAGCCTAGGGAGGACGAAAATGACCTAAATGTTCGTCCAATGACACAAACACACCAATTGGATGCACAAGATTGCATAAAAACCCTAATTGGACAAGAATAAGCCTAGGGAGGACGAAAATGACCTAAATATTCGTCCAATGACACAATCACACCTATTGGATGCACAAGATTGCATAAAAACCCTAATTGGACAAGAATAAGACTAGGGAGGACGAAAATGACCTAAATGTTCATCCAATGACACAAATGAACTTATTGGATGCACAAGATTGGTTAAAAACCCTAATTGGACAAGAATAAGCCTAGGGAGGACGAAAATGACCTAAATGTTCATCCAATGACACAAATGAACTTATTGGATGCACAAGATTGGTTAAAAACCCTAATTGGACAAGAATAAGCCTAGGGTGGACGCAAATCACCTAAATGTTCATCCAACGACACAAATAAAAATTATTTGATGCACAAGATTGCTTAAAAACCCTAATTGGTCAAGAATAAGCCTAGGGAGGACGAAAATGACCTAAATGTTCATCCAATGACACAAATTAACTTATTGGATGCACAAGATAGGTTAAAAACCCTAATTGGACAAGAATAAGCCTAGGGAGGACGAAAATGACCTAAATGTTCATCCAATGACACAAATGAACTTATTGGATGCACAAGATTGGTTAAAAACCCTAATTGGACAAGAATAAGCCTTGGGAGTACGAAAATGACCTAAATGTTCATCCAATGACACAAACACACTTATCGGATGCACAAGATTGGTTAAAAACCCTAATTGGACAAGAATAAGCATAGGGAGGACGAAAATGACCTAAATGTACATCCAATGACACAAACACACCTATTGGATGCACAAGATTGGTTAAAAACCCTAATTGGACAAGAATAAGCCTTGGTAGTACGAAAATGACCTAAATGTTCATCCAATGACACAAACACACTTATCGGATGCACAAGATTGGTTAAAAACCCTAATTGGAGAAGAATAAGCCTAGGGAGGACAAAAATGACCTATATGTTCCTCCAATGACACAAATGAACTTATTGGATGCACAAGATTGGTTAAAAACCCTAATTGGACAAGAATAAGTCTAGGGAGGACGAAAATGACCTATATGTACATCCAATGAAACAAACACACCTATTGGATGCACAAGATTGGTTAAAAACCCTAATTGGACAAGAATAAGTCTAGGGAGGACGAAAATGACCTATATGTTCCTCCAATGATACAAACACACCTATTGGATGCACAAGATTGGTTAAAAACCCTAATTGGACAAGAAGAATCCTTGGGAGGACGAAAATGACCTAAATGTTCATCCAATGACACAAACACACCTATCGAATGCACAAGATTGGTTAAAAACCCTAATTGGACAAGGATAAGCCTAGGGAGGACGAAAATTACCTAAATGTTTATCCAATGACACAAATGAACTTATTGGACGCAAAGATTTGTTAAAAACCCTAATTGGACAAGAATAAGCCTAGGGAGGACGAAAATGACCTAAATGTTAATCCAATGACATAAACACACCTATTGGATGCACAAGATTGGTTAAAAACCCTAATTGGACAAGAATAAGCCTTGGGAGGACGAAAATGACCTAAATGTTAATCCAATGACATAAACACACCTATTGGATGCACAAGATTGGTTAAAAACCCTAATTGGACAAGAATAAGCCTAGGGAGGACGAAAATGACCTAAATGTTTATCCAATGACACAAACACACCTATTGGATGCACAAGATTGGTTAAAAACCCTAATTGGACAAGAATAAGCCTAGGGAGGACGAAAATGACCTAAATATTAATCCAATGACACAAACACACCTATTGGATGCACAAGATTGGTTAAAAACCCTAATTGGACAAGAATAAGCCTAGCGAGGACGAAAATGACCTAAATGTACATCAAATGACACAAACACACCTATTGGATGCACAAGATTGGTTAAAAACCCTAATTGGACAAGAATAAGCCTAGGGAGGACGAATATGACCTATATGTTCCTCCAATGACACAAATGAACTTATTGGATGCACAAGATTGGTTAAAAACCCTAATTGGACAAGAATAAGCCTTGGTAGTACGAAAATGACCTAAATGTTAATCCAATGACACAAACACACCTATTGGATGCACAAGATTGGTTAAAAACCCTAATTGGACAAGAATAAGCCTAGGGAGGACGAAAATGACCTATATGTTCCTCCAATGACACAAATGAACTTATTGGATGCACAAGATTGGTTAAAAACACTAATTGGACAAGAATAAGCCTAGGGAGGACGAAAATGACCTAAATGTACATCCAATGACACAAACACACCTATTGGATGCACAAGATTGGTTAAAAACCCTAATTGGACAAGAATAAGCCTAGGGAGGACGAAAATGACCTAAATATTAATCCAATGACACAAACACACCTATTGGATGCACAAGATTGGTTAAAAACCCTAATTGGACAAGAATAAGCCTAGCATGGACGAAAATGACCTAAATGTACATCCAATGACACAAACACACCTATTGGATGCACAAGATTGGTTAAAAACCCTAATTGGACAAGAATAAGCCTAGGGAGGACGAAAATGACCTATATGTTCCTCCAATGACACAAATGAACTTATTGGATGCACAAGATTGGTTAAAAACCCTAATTGGACAAGAATAAGCCTTGGTAGTACGAAAATGACCTAAATGTTAATCCAATGACACAAACACACCTATTGGATGCACAAGATTGGTTAAAAACCGTAATTGGAAAAGAATAAGCCTAGGGAGGACGAAAATGACCTATATGTTCCTCCAATGACACAAATGAACTTATTGGATGCACAAGATTGGTTAAAAACCCTAATTGGACAAGGATAAGCCTAGGGAGGACGAAAATTACCTAAATGTTTATCCAATGACACAAATGAACTTATTGAATGCACAAGATTGGTTAAAAACCCTAATTGGAGAAGAATAAGCCTAGGGAGGACGAAAATGACCTATATGTTCCTCCAATGACACAAATGAACTTATTGGATGCACAAGATTGGTTAAAAACCCTAATTGGACAAGAATAAGCCTTGGTAGGACGAAAATGACCTAAATGTTAATCCAATGACACAAACACACCTATTGGATGGACAAGATTGGTTAAAAACGGTAATTGGACAAGAATAAGCCTAGGGAGGACGAAAATGACCTAAATGTACATCCAATGACAGGAACACACCTATTTGATGCACAAGATTGGTTAAAAACCCTAATTGGACAAGAATAAGCCGAGGAAGGACGAAAATGACCTAAATGTTTATCCAATGACACAAATGAACTTATTGAATGCACAAGATTGGTTAAAAACCCTTATTGGAGAAGAATAAGCCTAGGGAGGACGAAAATGACCTATATGTTCCTCCAATGACACAAATGAACTTATTGGATGCACAAGATTGGTTAAAAACCCTAATTGGACAAGAATAAGCCTTGGTAGTACGAAAATGACCTAAATGTTAATCCAATGACACAAACACACCTATTGGATGGACAAGATTGGTTAAAAACGGTAATTGGACAAGAATAAGCCTAGGGAGGACGAAAATGACCTAAATGTACATCCAATGACACAAACACACCTATTGGATGCACAAGATTGGTTAAAAACCTTAATTGGACTAGAATAAGCCTTGGTAGTACGAAAATGACCTAAATGTTAATCCAATGACACAAACACAGCTAATGGATGCACAAGATTGGTTAAAAACCGTAATTGGACAAATGAACTTATTGGATGCACAAGACTGGTTAAAAACCCTAATTGGAGAAGAATTAGCCTAGGGAGGACGAAAATGACCTATATGTTCCTCCAATGACACAAATGAACTTATTGGATGCACAAGATTGGTTAAAAACCTTAATTGGACAAGAATAAGCCTTGGTAGTACGAAAATGACCTAAATGTTAATCCAATGACACAAACACACCTATTGGATGGACAAGATTGGTTAAAAACCCTAATTGGACAAGAATAAGCCTAGGAAGGACGAAAATGACCTAAATGTTAATCCAATGACACAAACACACCTATTGGATGCACAAGATTGGTTAAAAACCCTAATTGGACAAGAATAAGCCTAGGGAGGACGAAAATGACCTAAATGTACATCCAATGACACAAACACACCTATTGGATGCACAAGATTGGTTAAAAACCCTAATTGGACAAGAATAAGCCGAGGAAGGACGAAAATGACCTAAATGTTTATCCAATGACACAAATGAACTTATTGAATGCACAAGATTGGTTAAAAACCCTAATTGGAGAAGAATAAGCCTAGGGAGGACGAAAATGACCTATATGTTCCTCCAATGACACAAATGAACTTATTGGATGCACAAGATTGGTTAAAAACCCTAATTGGACAAGAATAAGCCTTGGTAGTACGAAAATGACCTAAATGTTAATCCAATGACACAAACACACCTATTGGATGCACAAGATTGGTTAAAAACCGTAATTGGAAAAGAATAAGCCTAGGGAGGACGAAAATGACCTATATGTTCCTCCAATGATACAAATGAACTTATTGGATGCACAAGATTGGTTAAAAACCCTAATTGGACAAGGATAAGCCTAGGGAGGACGAAAATTACCTAAATGTTTATCCAATGACACAAATGAACTTATTGGATGCACAAGATTTGTTAAAAACCCTAATTGGACAAGAATAAGCCTAGGGAGGACGAAAATGACCTAAATGTTAATCCAATGACATAAACACACCTATTGGATGCACAAGATTGGTTAAAAACCCTAATTGGACAAGAATAAGCCTTGGGAGGACGAAAATGATCTAAATGTTAATCCAATGACACAAACACACCTATTGGATGCACAAGATTGGTTAAAAACCGTAATGGGACAAATGAACTTATTGGATGCACAAGATTGGTTAAAAACCCTAATTGGAGAAGAATAAGCCTAGGGAGGACGAAAATGACCTATATGTTCCTCCAATGACACAAATGAACTTATTGGATGCACAAGATTGGTTAAAAACCCTAATTGGACAAGATTAAGCCTTGGTAGTACGAAAATGACCTAAATGTTAATCCAATGACACAAACACACCTATTGGATGAACAAGATTGGTTAAAAACCGTAATTGGACAAGAATAAGCCTAGGGAGGACGAAAATGACCTAAATGTACATCCAATGACACAAACACACCTATTGGATGCACAAGATTGGTTAAAAACCCTAATTGGACAAGAATAAGCCGAGGAAGGACGAAAATGACCTAAATGTTTATCCAATGACACAAATGAACTTATTGAATGCACAAGATTGGTTAAAAACCCTAATTGGAGAAGAATAAGCCTAGGGAGGACGAAAATAACCTATATGTTCCTCCGATGACACAAATGAACTTATTGGATGCACAAGATTGGTTAAAAACCCAAATTGGACAAGAATAAGCCTTGGTAGTACGAAAATGACCTAAATGTTAATCCAATGACACAAACACACCTATTGGATGCACAAGATTGGTTAAAAACTGTAATTGGACAAGAATAAGCCTAGGGAGGACGAAAATGACCTAAATGTACATCCAATGACACAAACACACCTATTGGATGCACAAGATTGGTTAAAAACCCTAATTGGACAAGAATAAGCCTAGGAAGGACGAAAAATCCTAAATGTTTATCCAATGACACAAATGAACTTATTGGATGCACAAGATTGGTTAAAAACCCTAATTGGACAAGAATAAGCCTTGGGAGTACGAAAATGACCTAAATGTTCATCCAATGACACAAACACACTTATCGGATGCACAAGATTGGTTAAAAACCCTAATTGGAGAAGAATAAGCCTAAGGAGGACGAAAATGACCAATATGTTCCTCCAATGACACAAATGAACTTATTGGATGCACAAGATTGGTTAAAAACCCTAGTTGGACAAGAATAAGTCTAGGGAGGACGAAAATGACCTATATGTACATCCAATGAAACAAACACACCTATTGGATGCACAAGATTGGTTAAAAACCCTAATTGGACAAGAATAAGTCTAGGGAGGACGAAAATGACCTATATGTTTTTTCCAATGATACAAATGAACTTATTGGATGCACAAGATTGGTTAAAAACCCTAATTGGACAAGAATAAGCCTTGTGAGTACGAAAATGACCTAAGTGTTCATCCAATGACACAAACACACTTATCGGATGCACAAGATTGGTTAAAAACCCTAATTGGAGAAGAATAAGCCTAGGGAGGACGAAAATGACCTATATGTTCCTCCAATGACACAAATGAACTTATTGGATGCACAAGATTGGTTAAAAACCCTAATTGGACAAGAATAAGTCTAGGGAGGACGAAATTGACCTATATGTACATCCAATGAAAGAAACACACCTATTGGATGCACAAGATTGGTTAAAAACCCTAATTGGACAAGAATAAGTCTAGGTAGGACGAAAATGACCTATATGTTCCTCCAATGACACAAACACACCTATTGGATGCACAAGATTGGTTAAAAACCCTAATTGGACAAGAAGAATCCTTGGGAGGACGAAAATGACCTAAATATTCATCCAATGACACAAACACACCTATCGAATGCACAAGATTGGTTAAAAACCCTAATTGGACAAGGATAAGCCTAGGGATGACGAAAATTACCTAAATGTTTATCACATGACACAAATGAACTTATTGAATGCACAAGATTGGTTAAAAACCCTAATGGGAGAAGAATAAGCCTAGGGAGGACGAAAATGACCTATATGTTCCTCCAATGACACAAATGAACTTATTGGATGCACAAGATTGGTTAAAAACCCAAATTGGACAAGAATAAGCCTTGGTAGTACGAAAATGACCTAAATGTTAATCCAATGACACAAACACACCTATTGGATGCACAAGATTGGTTAAAAACTGTAATTGGACAAGAATAAGCCTAGGGAGGACGAAAATGACCTAAATGTACATCCAATGACACAAACACACCTATTGGATGCACAAGATTGGTTAAAAACCCTAATTGGACAAGAATAAGCCTAGGAAGGACGAAAATGACATAAATGTTTATCCAATGACACAAATGAACTTATTGGATGCACAAGATTGGTTAAAAACCCTAATTGGACAAGAATAAGCCTTGGGAGTACGAAAATGACCTAAATGTTCATCCAATGACACAAACACACTTATCGGATGCACAAGATTGGTTAAAAACCCTAATTGGAGAAGAATAAGCCTAAGGAGGACGAAAATGACCTATATGTTCCTCCAATGACACAAATGAACTTATTGGATGCACAAGATTGGTTAAAAACCCAAATTGGACAAGAATAAGCCTTGGTAGTACGAAAATGACCTAAATGTTAATCCAATGACACAAACACACCTATTGGATGCACAAGATTGGTTAAAAACTGTAATTGGACAAGAATAAGCCTAGGGAGGACGAAAATGACCTAAATGTACATCCAATGACACAAACACACCTATTGGATGCACAAGATTGGTTAAAAAGCCTAATTGGACAAGAATAAGCCTAGGGAGGACGAAAATGACCTAAATGTACATCCAATGACACAAACACACCTATTGGATGCACAAGATTGGTTAAAAACCCTAATTGGACAAGAATAAGCCTTGGTAGTACGAAAATGACCTAAATGTTAATCCAATGACACAAACACACCTAATGGATGCACAAGATTGGTTAAAAACCGTAATTAGACAAATGAACTTATTGGATGCACAAGACTGGTTAAAAATCCTAATTGGAGAAGAATAATCCTCGGGAGGACGAAAATGACCTATATGTTCCTCCAATGACACAAATGAACTTATTGGATGCACAAGATTGGTTAAAAACCCTAATTGGACAAGAATAAGCCTTGGTAGTACGAAAATGACCTAAATGTTAATCCAATGACACAAACACACCTATTGGATGGACAAGATTGGTTAAAAACGGTAATTGGACAAGAATAAGCCTAGGGAGGACGAAAATGACCTAAATGTACATCCAATGACACAAACACACCTATTGGATGCACAAGATTGGTTAAAAACCCTAATTGGACAAGAATAAGCCGAGGAAGGACGAAAATGACCAAAATGTTTATCCAATGACACAAATGAACTTATTGAATGCACAAGATTGGTTAAAAACCCTAATTGGAGAAGAATAAGCCTAGGGAGGACGAAAATGACCTATATGTTCCTCCAATGACACAAATGAACTTATTGGATGCACAAGATTGGTTAAAAACCTTAATTGGACAAGAATAAGCCTTGGTAGTACGAAAATGACCTAAATGTTAATCCAGTGACACAAACACACCTATTGGATGCACAAGATTGGTTAAAAACCGTAATTGGACAAGAATAAGCATAGGGAGGACGAAAATGACCTAAATGGACATCCAATGACACAAACACACCTATTGGATGCACAAGATTGGTTAAAAACCCTAATTGGACAAGAATAAGCCTAGGAAGGACGAAAATGACCTAAATGTTTATCCAATGACACAAATGAACTTATTGGATGCACAAGATTGGTTAAAAACCCTAATTGGACAAGAATAAGCCTTGGGAGTACGAAAATGACCTAAATGTTCATCCAATGACACAAACACACTTATCGGATGCACAAGATTGGTTAAAAACCCTAATTGGAGAAGAATAAGCCTAGGAAGACGAAAATGACCTATATGTTCCTCCAATGACACAAATGAACTTATTGGATGCACAAGATTGGTTAAAAACCCTAATTGGAAAAGAATAAGCCTAGGGAGGACGAAAATGACCTAAATGTACATCCAATGACACAAACACACCTATTGGATGCACAAGATTGGTTAAAAACCCTAATTGGACAAGAATAAGCCTTGGTAGTACGAAAATGACCTAAATGTTAATCCAATGACACAAACACACCTAATGGATGCACAAGATTGGTTAAAAACCATAATTGGACAAATGAACTTATTGGATGCACAAGACTGGTTAAAAACCCTAATTGGAGAAGAATAAGCCTAGGGAGGAAGAAAATGACCTATACGTTCCTCCAATGACACAAATGAACTTATTGGATGCACAAGATTGGTTAAAAACCCTAATTGGACAAGAAGAAGCCTTGGTAGTACGAAAATGACCTAAATGTTAATCCAATGACACAAACACACCTATTGGATGGACAAGATTGGTTAAAAACGGTAATTGGACAAGAATAAGCCTAGGGAGGACGAAAATGACCTAAATGTACATCCAATGACACAAACACACCTATTGGATGCACAAGATTGGTTAAAAACATTAATTGGACAAGAATAAGCCTTGGTAGTACGAAAATGACCTAAATGTTAATCCAATGACACAAACACAGCTAATGGATGCACAAGATTGGTTAAAAACCGTAATTGGACAAATGAACTTATTGGATGCACAAGACTGGTTAAAAACCCTAATTGGAGAAGAATTAGCCTAGGGAGGACGAAAATGACCTATATGTTCCTCCAATGACACAAATGAACTTATTGGATGCACAAGATTGGTTAAAAACCTTAATTGGACAAGAATAAGCCTTGGTAGTACGAAAATGACCTAAATGTTAATCCAATAACACAAACACACCTATTGGATGGACAAGATTGGTTAAAAACGGTAATTGGACAAGAATAAGCCTAGGGAGGACGAAAATGACCTAAATGTACATCCAATGACACAAACACACCTATTGGATGCACAAGATTGGTTAAAAACCCTAATTGGACAAGAATAAGCCTAGGAAGGACGAAAATGACCTAAATGTTTATCCAATGACACAAATGAACCTATTGGATGCACAAGATTGGTTAAAAACCCTAATTGGACAAGAATAAGCCTTGGGAGTACGAAAATGACCTAAATGTTCATCCAATGACACAAACACACTTATCGGATGCACAAGATTGGTTAAAAACCCTAATTGGAGAAGAATAAGCCTAGGGAGGACGAAAATGACCTATATGTTCCTCCAATGACACAAATAAACTTATTGGATGCACAAGATTGGTTAAAAACCCTAATTGGACAAGAATAAGCCTTGGTAGTACGAAAATGACCTAAATGTTAATCCAATGACACAAACACACCTATTGGATGCACAAGATTGGTTAAAAACCGTAATTGGACAACAATAAGCCTAGGGAGGACGAAAATGACCTAAATGTACATCCAATGACACAAACACACCTATTGGATGCACAAGATTGGTTAAAAACCCTAATTGGACAAGAATAAGCCTAGGAAGGACGAAAATGACCTAAATGTTTATCCAATGACACAAATGAACTTATTGGATGCACAAGATTGGTTAAAAACCCTAAAAGGACAAGAATAAGCCTTGGGAGTACGAAAGTGACCTAAATGTTCATCCAATGACACAAACATACTTATCGGATGCACAAGATTGGTTACAAACCCTAATTGGAGAAGAATAAGCCTAAGGAGGACGAAAATGACCTATATGTTCCTCCAATGACACAAATGAACTTATTGGATGCACAAGATTGGTTAAAATCCCTAATTGGACAAGAATAAGTCTAGGGAGGACGAAAATGACCTATATGTACATCCAATAAAACAAACACACCTATTGGATGCACAAGATTGGTTAAAAAGCCTAATTGGACAAGAATAAGTCTAGGGAGGACGAAAATGACCTATATGTTCCTCCAATGATACAAATGAACTTATTGGATGCACAAGATTGGTTAAAAACCCTAATTGGACAAGAATAAGCCTTGTGAATACGAAAATGACCTAAATGTACATCCAATGACACAAACACACCTATTGGATGCACAAGATTGGTTAAAAACCCTAATTGGACAAGAATAAGCCTAGGAATGACGAAAATGACCTAAATGTTTATCCAATGACACAAATGAACTTATTGGATGCACAAGATTGGTTAAAAACCCTAATTGGACAAGAATAAGCCTTGGGAGTACGAAAATGACCTAAATGTTCATCCAATGACACAAACACACTTATCGGATGCACAAGATTGGTTAAAAACCCTAATTGGAGAAGAATAAGCCTAAGGAGGACGAAAATGACCTATATGTTCCTCCAATGATACAAATGAACTTATTGGATGCACAAGATTGGTTAAAAACCCTAATTGGACAAGAATAAGCCTTGGTAGTACGAAAATGACCTAAATGTTAATCTTATGACACAAACACACCTATTGGATGCACAAGATTGGTTAAAAACCGTAATTGGACAACAATAAGCCTAGGGAGGACGAAAATGACCTAAATGTACATCCAATGACACAAACACACCTATTGGATGCACAAGATTGGTTAAAAACCCTAATTGGACAAGAATAAGCCTAGGAAGGACGAAAATGACCTAAATGTTTATCCAATGACACAAATGAACTTATTGGATGCACAAGATTGGTTAAAAACCCTAATTGGACAAGAATAAGCCTAGGGAGTACGAAAATGACCTAAATGTTCATCCAATGACACAAACACACTTATCGGATGCACAAGATTGGTTAAAAACCCTAATTGGAGAAGAATAAGCCTAAGGAGGACGAAAATGACCTATATGTTCCTCCAATGACACAAATGAACTTATTGGATGCACAAGATTGGTTAAAAACCCTAATTGGACAAGAATAAGTCTAGGGAGGACGAAAATGACCTATATGTACATCCAATGAAACAAACACACCTATTGGATGCACAAGATTGGTTAAAAACCCTAATTGGACAAGAATAAGTCTAGGGAGGACGAAAATGACCTATATGTTCCTCCAATGATACAAATGAACTTATTGGATGCACAAGATTGGTTAAAAACCATAATTGGACAAGAATAAGCCTTGTGAGTACGAAAATGACCTAAGTGTTCATCCAATGACACAAACACACTTATCGGATGCACAAGATTGGTTAAAAACCCTAATTGGAGAAGAATAAGCCTAGGGAGGACGAAAATAACCTATATGTTCCTCCAATGACACAAATGAACTTATTGGATGCACAAGATTGGTTAAAAACCCTAATTGGACAAGAATAAGTCTAGGGAGGACGAAATTGACCTATATGTACATCCAATGAAAGAAACACACCTATTGGATGCACAAGATTGGTTAAAAACCCTAATTGGACAAGAATAAGTCTAGGGAGGACGAAAATGACCTATATGTTCCTCCAATGACACAAACACACCTATTGGATGCACAAGATTTGTTAAAAACCCTAATTGGACAAGAAGAATCCTTGGGAGGACGAAAATGACCTAAATGTTCATCCAATGACACAAACACACCTATCGAATGCACAAGATTGGTTAAAAACCCTAATTGGACAAGGATAAGCCTAGGGATGACGAAAATTACCTAAATGTTTATCACATGACACAAATGAACTTATTGAATGCACAACATTGGTTAAAAACCCTAATTGGAGAAGAATAAGCCTAGGGAGGACGAAAATGACCTATATGTTCCTCCAATGACACAAATGAACTTATTGGATGCACAAGATTAGTTAAAAACCCAAATTGGACAAGAATAAGCCTTGGTAGTACGAAAATGACCTAAATGTTAATCCAATGACACAAACACACCTATTGGATGCACAAGATTGGTTAAAAACTGTAATTGGACAAGAATAAGCCTAGGGAGGACGAAAATGACCTAAATGTACATCCAATGACACAAACACACCTATTGGATGCACAAGATTGGTTAAAAACCCTAATTGGACAAGAATAAGCCTAGAAAGGACGAAAATGACCTAAATGTTTATCCAATGGCACAAATGAACTTATTGGATGCACAAGATTGGTTACAAACCCTAATTGGACAAGAATAAGCCTTGGGAGTACGAAAATGACCTAAATGTTCATCCAATGACACAAACACACTTATCGGATGCACAAGATTGGTTAAAAACCCTAATTGGAGAAGAATAAGCCTAAGGAGGACGAAAATGACCTATATGTTCCTCCAATGACACAAATGAACTTATTGGATGCACAAGATTGGTTAAAAACCCTAATTGGACAAGAATAAGTCTAGGGAGGACGAAAATGACCTATATGTACATCCAATGAAACAAACACACCTATTGGATGCACAAGATTGGTTAAAAACCCTAATTGGACAAGAATAAGTCTAGGGAGGACGAAAATGACCTATATGTTCCTCTGATGATACAAATGAACTTATTGGATGCACAAGATTGGTTAAAAACCCTAATTGGACAAGAATAAGCCTTGTGAGTACGAAAATGACCTAAGTGTTCATCCAATGACACAAACACACTTATCGGATGCACAAGATTGGTTAAAAACCCTAATTGGAGAAGAATAAGCCTAGGGAGGACGAAAATGACCTATATGTTCCTCCAATGACACAAATGAACTTATTGGATGCACAAGATTGGTTAAAAACCCTAATTGGACAAGAATAAGTCTAGCGAGGACGAAATTGACCTATATGTACATCCAATGAAAGAAACACACCTATTGGATGCACAAGATTGGTTAAAAACCCTAATTGGACAAGAATAAGTCTAGGGAGGACGAAAATGACCTATATGTTCCTCCAATG
The DNA here is from genome assembly GCA_037974775.1 of Cicer pinnatifidum. Classification (NCBI taxonomy): domain Eukaryota; kingdom Viridiplantae; phylum Streptophyta; class Magnoliopsida; order Fabales; family Fabaceae; genus Cicer; species Cicer pinnatifidum. The sequence goes on from JBBPBR010000799.1 coordinate 27,735, forward strand.
ACACAAACACACCTATTGGATGCACAAGATTGGTTAAAAACCTTAATTGGACAAGAATAAGCCTTGGGAGGACGAAAATGACCTAAATGTTCATCCAATGACACAAACACACCTATCGAATGCACAAGATTTGTTAAAAACCCTAATTGGACAAGGATAAGCCTAGGGAGGACGAAAATTACCTAAATGTTTATCAAATGACACAAATGAACTTATTGGATGCACAAGATTTGTTAGAAACCCTAATTGGACAAGAATAAGCCTAGGGAGGACGAAAATGACCTAAATGTTAATCCAATGACAAAAACACAACTATTGGATGCACAAGATTGGTTAAAAACCCTAATTGGACAAGAATAAGCATTGGGAGGACGAAAATGACCTAAATGTTATTCCAATGACACAAACACACATATTGGATGCACAAGATTGGATAAAAACCCTAATTGGACAAGAATAAGCCTTGGGAGGACGAAAATGACCTAAATGTAAATCCAATGACACAAACACACCTATTGGATGCACAAGATTGGTTAAAAACCCTAATTGGACAAGAATAAGCCTAGGGATGACGAAAATGACCTAAATGTACATCCAATGACACAAACTCACCTATTGGATGCGCAAGATTGGTTAAAAACCCTAATTGGACAAGAATAAGCCTTGGTAGTACGAAAATGACCTAAATGTTAATCCAATGACACAAACACACCTATTGGATGCACAAGATTGGTTAAAAACCCTAATTGGAGAAGAATATGCCTAGGGAGGACGAAAATGACCTATATGTTCCTCCAATGACACAAATGAACTTATTGGATGCACAAGATTGGTTAAAAACCCTAATTGGACAAGAATAAGCCTTGGTAGTACGAAAATGACCTAAATGTTAATCCAATGACACAAACACACCTATTGGATGGACAAGATTGGTTAAAAACCGTAATTGGAAAAGAATAAGCCTAGGGAGGACGAAAATGACCTAAATGTACATCCAATGACACAAACACACCTATTGGATGCACAAGATTGGTTAAAAACCCTAATTGGACAAGAATAAGCCTAGGGAGGACGAAAATGACCTATATGTTCCTCCAATGACACAAATGAACTTATTGGATGCACAAAATTTGTTAAAAACTCTGATTGGACAAGAATAAGCCTAGGGACGACGAAAATGACCTAAATGTTAATCCAATGACACAAACACACCTATTGAATGCACAAGATTGGTTAAAACCCTAATTGGACAAGAATAAGCCTAGGGAGGAGGAAAATGACCTAAATGTACATCCAATGACACAAACACACCTGTTGGATGCACAAGATTGGTTAAAAACCCTAATGGGACAACAATAAGCCTAGGGAGGACGAAAATGACCTAAATGTACATCCAATGACACAAACACACATATTGGATGCACAAGATTGGTTAAAAACCCTAATTGGACAAGAATAAGCCTAGGGAGGACGAAAATGACCTATATGTTCCTCCAATGAGACAAATGAAATTATTGGATGCGCAAGATTGGTTAAAAACCCTAATTGGACAAGAATAAGTCTAGGGAGGAGGAAAGTGACCTATATGTACATCCAATGAAACAAACACACCTATTGGATGCACAAGATTGGTTAAAAACCCTAATTGGACAAGAATAAGTCTAGGGAGGACGAAAATGACCTAAATGTTAATCCAATGACACAAACACACATATTGGATGCACAAGATTGGTTAAAAACCCTAATTGGACAAGAATAAGCCTAGGGAGGACGAAAATGACCTAAATGTTAATCCAATGACACAAACACACCTATTGGATGCACAAGATTGGTTAAAAACCCTAATTGGACAAGAATAAGCCTAGGGATGACGAAAATGACTTAAATGTACATCCAATGACACAAACACACCTATTGGATGCACAAGATTGGTTAAAAACCCTAATTGGACAAGAATAAGCCTTGGTAGTACGAAAATGACCTAAATGTTAATCCAATGACACAAACACACCTATTGGATGCACAAGATTGGTTAAAAACCGTAATTGGACAAATGAACTTATTGGATGCACAAGATTGGTTAAAAACCCTAATTGGAGAAGAATAAGCCTAGGGAGGACGAAAATGACCTATATGTTCCTCCAATGACACAAATGAACTTATTCGATGCACAAGATTGGTTAAAAACCCTAATTGGACAAAAATAAGCCTTGGTAGTACGAAAATGACCTAAATGTTAATCCAATGACACAAACACACCTATTGGATGCACAAGATTGGTTAAAAACCGTAATAGGACAAGAATAAGCCTAGGGAGGACGAAAATGACCTAAATGTAAATCCAATGACACAAACACACCTATTGGATGCACAAGATTGGTTAAAAACCCTAATTGGACAAGAATAAGCCTAGGAAGGACGAAAATGACCTAAATATTTATCCAATGACACAAATGAACTTATTGGATGCACAATATTGGTTAAAAACCCTAATTGGAGAAGAATAAGCCTAGGGAGGACGAAAATGACCTATATGTTCCTCCAATGACATAAATGAACTTATTGGATGCACAAGATTTGTTAAAAACTCTAATTGGACAAGAATAAGCCTAGGGACGACGAAAATGACCTTAATGTTAATCCAATGACACAAACGCACATATTGGATGCACAAGATAGGTTAAAAACCCTAATTGGACAAGAATAAGCCTAAGGAGGACGAAAATGACCTAAATGTACATCCAATGACACAAACACACCTATTGGATGCACAAGATTGGTTAAAAACCCTAATTGGACAAGAATAAGCCTAGGAAGGACGAAAATGACCTAAATGTTTATCCAATGACACAAATGAACTTATTGGATGCACAAGATTGGTTAAAAACCCTAATTGGACAAGAAGAATCCTTGGGAGGACGAAAATGACCTAAATGTTCATCCAATGACACAAACACACCTATCGAATGCACAAGATTGGTTAAAAACCCTAATTGGACAAGGATAAGCCTAGGGAGGACGAAAATTACCTAAATGTTTATCCAATGACACAAATGAACTTATTGGATGCACAAGATTTGTTAAAAACCCTAATTGGACAAGAATAAGCCTAGGGAGGACGAAAATGACCTAAATGTTAATCCAATGACATAAACACACCTATTGGATGCACAAGAATGGTTAAAAACCCTAATTGGATAAGAATAAGCCTTGGGAGGACGAAAATGACCTAAATGTTAATCCAATGACACAACACACCTATTGGATGCACAAGATTGGTTAAAAACCCTAATTGGACAAGAATAAGCCTTGGTAGTACGAAAATGACCTAAATGTTAATCCAATGACACAAACACACCTATTGGATGCACAAGATTGGTTAAAAACCGTAATTGGACAAGTATAAGCCTAGGGAGGACGAAAATGACCTAAATGTAAATCCAATGACACAAACACACCTATTGGATGCACAAGATTGGTTAAAAACCCTAATTGGACAAGAATAAGCCTAGGAAGGAAGAAAATGACCTAAATATTTATCCAATGACACAAATGAACTTATTGGATGCACAATATTGGTTAAAAACCCTAATTGGAGAAGAATAAGCCTAGGGAGGACGAAAATGACCTATATGTTCCTCCAATGACATAAACGATCTTATTGGATGCACAAGATTTGTTAAAAACTCTAATTGGACAAGAATAAGCCTAGGGATGACGAAAATGACCTTAATGTTAATCCAATGACACAAACGCACATATTGGATGCACAAGATAGGTTAAAAACCCTAATTGGACAAGGATAAGCCTAGGGAGGACGAAAATGACCTAAATGTACATCCAATGACACAAACACACCTATTGGATGCACAAGATTGGTTAAAAACCCTAATTGGACAAGAATAAGCCTAGGAAGGACGAAAATGACCTAAATGTTTATCCAATGACACAAATGAACTTATTGGATGCAAAAGATTGGTTAAAAACCCTAATTGGACAAGAATAAGCCTTGGGAGTACGAATATGACCTAAATGTTCATCCAATGACACAAACACACTTATCGGATGTACAAGATTGGTTAAAAACCCTAATTGGAGAAGAATAAGCCTAAGGAGGACGAAAATGACCTATATGTTCCTCCAATGACACAAATGAACTTATTGCATGCACAAGATTGGTTAAAAACCCTAATTGGACAAGAATAAGTCTAGGGAGGACGAAAATGACCTATATGTTCCTCCAATGATACAAATAAACGTATTGGATGCACAAGATTGGTTAAAAACCCTAATTGGTCAAGAATAAGCCTTGTGAGTACGAAAATGACCTAAGTGTTCATCCAATGACACAAACACACTTATCGGATGCACAAGATTGGTTAAAAACCCTAATTGGAGAAGAATAAGCCTAGGGAGGACGAAAATGACCTATATGTTCCTCCAATGACACAAATGAACTTATTGGATGCACAAGATTGGTTAAAAACCCTAATTGGAGAAGAATAAGTCTAGGGAGGACGAAAATGACCTATATGTACATCCAATGAAAGAAACACACCTATTGGATGCACAAGATTGGTTAAAAACCCTAATTAGACAAGAATAAGTCTAGGGAGGACGAAAATGACCTATATGTTCCTCCAATGACACAAACACACCAATTGGATGCACAAGATTGGTTAAAAACCCTAATTGGACAAGAAGAATCCTTGGGAGGACGAAAATGACCTAAATGTTCATCCAATGACACAAACACACCTATCAAATTCACAAGATTGGTTAAAAACCCTAATTGGACAAGGATAAGCCTAGGGAGGACGAAAATTACCTAAATGTTTATCCAATGACACAAATGAACTTATTGGATGCACAAGATTTGTTAAAAACCCTAATTGGACAAGAATAAGCCTTGGGAGGACGAAAATGACCTAAATGTTAATCCAATGACATAAACACACCTATTGGATGCACAAGATTGGTTAAAAACCCTAATTGGATAAGAATAAGCCTTGGGAGGACGAAAATGACCTAAATGTTAATCCAATGACACAACACACCTATTGGATGCACAAGATTGGTTAAAAACCCTAATTGGACAAGAATAAGCCTTGGGAGGACGAAAATGACCTAAATGTTAATCCAATGACACAAACACACCTATTGGATGCACAAGATTGGTTAAAAACGCTAATTGGACAAGAATAAGCCTAGGGAGGACGAAAATGACCTAAATGTTAATCCAATGACACAAACACACCTATTGGATGCACAAGATTGGTTAAAAACCCTAATTGGACAAGAATAAGCCTAGGGATGACGAAAATGACCTAAATGTACATCCAATGACACAAACACACCTATTGGATGCACAAGATTGGTTAAAAACCCTAATTGGACAAGAATAAGCCTTGGTAGTACGAAAATGACCTATATGTTAATCCAATGACACAAACACACCTATTGGATGCACAAGATTGGTTAAAAACCGTAATTGGACAAATGAACTTATTGGATGCACAAGATTGGTTAAAAACCCTAATTGGAGAAGAATAAGCCTAGGGAGGACGAAAATGACCTATATGTTCCTCCAATGACACAAATGAACTTATTCGATGCACAAGATTGGTTAAAAACCCTAATTGGACAAAAATAAGCCTTGGTAGTACGAAAATGACCTAAATGTTAATCCAATGACACAAACACACCTATTGGATGCACAAGATTGGTTAAAACCGTAATTGGACAAGAATAAGCCTAGGGAGGACGAAAATGACCTAAATGTAAATCCAATGACACAAACACACCTATTGGATGCACAAGATTGGTTAAAAACCCTAATTGGACAAGAATATGCCTAGGATGGACGAAAATGACCTAAATATTTATCCAATGACACAAATGAACTTATTGGATACACAATATTGGTTAAAAACCCTAATTGGAGAAGAATAAACCTAGGGAGGACGAAAATGACCTATATGTTCCTCCAATGACACAAATGAACTTATTGGATGCACAAGATTTGTTAAAAACTCTAATTGGACAAGAATAAGCCTAGGGACGACGAAAATGACCTTAATGTTAATCCAATGACACAAACGCACATATTGGATGCACAAGATTGGTTAAAAACCGTAATTGGACAAGAATAAGCCTAGGGAGGACGAAAATGACCTAAATGTAAATCCAATGACACAAACACACCTATTGGATGCACAAGATTGGTTAAAAACCCTAATTGGACAAGAATAAGCCTAGGAAGGACGAAAATGACCTAAATATTTATCCAATGACACAAATGAACTTATTGGATGCACAATATTGGTTAAAAACCCTAATTGGAGAAGAATAAGCCTAGGGAGGACGAAAATGACCTATATGTTCCTCCAATGACATAAATGAACTTATTGGATGCACAAGATTTGTTAAAAACTCTAATTGGACAAGAATAAGCCTAGGGACGACGAAAATGACCTTAATGTTAATCCAATGACACAAACGCACATATTGGATGCACAAGATAGGTTAAAAACCCTAATTGGACAAGAATAAGCCTAGGGAGGACGAAAATGACCTAAATGTACATCCAATGACACAAACACACCTATTGGATGCACAAGATTGGTTAAAAACCCTAATTGGACAAGAATAAGCCTAGGGATGACGTAAATGACCTAAATGTACATCCAATGACACAAACACACCTATTGGATGCACAAGATTGGTTAAAAACCCTAATTGGACAAGAATAAGCCTTGGTAGTACGAAAATGACCTAAATGTTAATCCAATGACACAAACACACCTATTGGATGCACAAGATTGGTTAAAAACCGTATATGGACAAATGAACTTATTGGATGCACAAGATTGGTTAAAAACCCTAATTGGAGAAGAATAAGCCTAGGGAGGACGAAAATGACCTATATGTTCCTCCAATGACACAAATGAACTTATTCGATGCACAAGATTGGTTAAAAACCCTAATTGGTCAAAAATAAGCCTTGGTAGTACGAAAATGACCTAAATGTTAATCCAATGACACAAACACACCTATTGGATGCACAAGATTGGTTAAAAACCGTATATGGACAAGAATAAGCCTAGGGAGGACGAAAATGACCTAAATGTAAATCCAATGACACAAACACACCTATTGGATGCACAAGATTGGTTAAAAACCCTAATTGGACAAGAATAAGCCTAGGCAGGACGAAAATGACCTAAATATTTATCCAATGACACAAATGAACTTATTGGATGCACAAGATTGGTTAAAAACCCTAATTGGAGAAGAATAAGCCTAGGGAGGACGAAAATGACCTATATGTTCCTCCAATGACACAAATGAACTTATTCGATGCACAAGATTGGTTAAAAACCCTAATTGGACAAAAATAAGCCTTGGTAGTACGAAAATGACCTAAATGTTAATCCAATGACACAAACACACCTATTGGATGCACAAGATTGGTTAAAAACCGTAATTGGACAAGAATAAGCCTAGGGAGGACGAAAATGACCTAAATGTTAATCCAATGACACAAACACACCTATTGGATGCACAAGATTGGTTAAAAACCCTAATTGGACAAGAATAAGCCTAGGGAGGATGAAAATGACCTAATTGATCATCCAATGACACAAACACACCTATTGGATGAACAAGATTGGTTAAAAACCCTAATTGGACAAGAATATGCCTAGGGAGGACGAAAATGACCTAATTGATCATCCAATGACACAAACACACCTATTGGATGCACAAGATCGGTTAAAAACCCTAATTGGACAAGAATAAGCCTAGGGAGGACGAAAATGACCTAATTGATCATCCAATGACACAAATGAACTTATTGGATGCACAAGATTAGTGAAAAACCCTAATTGGACAAGAATAAGCCTAGGGAGGACGAAAATAACCTAATTGATCATCCAATGACACAAACACACCTATTGGATGCACAAGATTGGTCTAAAACTCTAATTGGACAAGAATATGCCTAGGGAGGACGAAAATGACCTAAATGTTAATCCAATGACACAAATGAACTTATTGGATGCACAAGATTGGTTAAAAACCCTAATTGGACAAGAATAAGCCTAGGGAGGACGAAAATGACCTATATGTTCCTCCAATGACACAAATGAACTTATTGGATGCACAAGATTGGTTAAAAACCCTAATTGGACAAGAATAAGCCTAGGGAGGACGAAAATGACCTATATGTACATCCAATGAAACAAACACACCTATTGGATGCACAAGATTGGTTAAAAACCCTAATTGGACAAGAATAAGTCTAGGGAGGACGAAAATGACCTATATGTTTTTTCCAATGATACAAATGAACTTATTGGATGCACAAGATTGGTTAAAAACCCTAATTGGACAAGAATAAGCCTTGTGAGTACGAAAATGACCTAAGTGTTCATCCAATGACACAAACACACTTATCGGATGCACAAGATTGGTTAAAAACCCTAATTGGAGAAGAATAAGCCTAGGGAGGACGAAAATGACCTATATGTTCCTCCAATGACACAAATGAACTTATTGGATGCACAAGATTGGTTAAAAACCCTAATTGGAGAAGAATAAGCCTAAGGAGGACGAAAATGACCTATATGTTCCTCCAATGACACAAATGAACTTATTGGATGCACAAGATTGGTTAAAAACCCTAATTGGACAAGAATAAGTCTAGGGAGGACGAAAATGACCTATATGTACATCCAATGAAACAAACACACCTATTGGATGCACAAGATTGGTTAAAAACCCTAATTGGACAAGAATAAGTCTAGGGAGGACGAAAATGACCTATATGTTCCGCCAATGATACAAATGAACTTATTGGATGCACAAGATTGGTTAAAAACCCTAATTGGACAAGAATAAGCCTTGGGAGTACGAATATGACCTAAATGTTCATCCAATGACACAAACACACTTATCGGATGCACAAGATTGGTTAAAAACCCTAATTGGAGAAGAATAAGCCTAGGGAGGACGAAAATGACCTATATGTTCCTCCAATGACACAAATGAACTTATTGGATGCACAAGATTGGTTAAAAACCCTAATTGGACAAGAATAAGTCTAGGGAGGACGAAAATGACCTATATGTACATCCAATGAAACAACACCCCTATTGGATGCACAAGATTGGTTAAAAACCCTAATTGGACAAGAATAAGTCTAGGGAGGACGAAAATGACCTATATGTTCCTCCAATGATACAAATGAACATATTGGACGCACAAGATTGGTTAAAAACCCTAATTGGACAAGAATAAGCCTTGGGAGGACGAAAATGACCTAAATGTTCATCCAATGACACAAACACACGTTTCGAATGCACAAGATTGGTTAAAAACCCTAATTGGACAGGGATAAGCCTAGGGAGGACGAAAATTACCTAAATGTTTACCCAATGACACAAATGAACTTATTGGATGCACAAGATTTGTTAGAATCCCTAATTGGACAAGAATAAGCCTAGGGAGGACGAAAATGACCTAAATGTTAATCCAATGACATAAACACAACAATTGGATGCACAAGATTGGTTAAAAACCCTAATTGGACAAGAATAAGCCTTGGGAGGACGAAAATGACCTAAATGTTAATCCAATGACACAAACACACATATTGGATGCACAAGATTGGATAAAAACCCTAATTGGACAAGAATAAGCCTTGGGAGGACGAAAATGACCTAAATGTTAATCCAATGACACAAACACACCTATTGGATGCACAAGATTGGTTAAAAACCCTAATTGGACAAGAATAAGCCTGGGTAGTACGAAAATGACCTAAATGTTAATCCAATGACACAAACACACCTATTGGATGGACAAGATTGGTTAAAAACCGTAATTGGAAAAGAATAAGCCTAGGGAGGACGAAAATGACCTAAATGTACATCCAATGACACAAACACACCTATTGGATGCACAAGATTGGTTAAAAACCCTAATTGGACAAGAATAAGCCTTGGTAGTACGAAAATGACCTATATGTTAATCCAATGACACAAACACACCTATTGGATGAACAAGATTGGTTAAAAACCGTAATTGGACAAATGAACTTATTGGATGCACAAGATTGGTTAAAAACCCTAATTGGAGAAGAATAAGCCTAGGGAGGACGAAAATGACCTATATGTTCCTCCAATGACACAAATGAACTTATTTGATGCACAAGATTGGTTAAAAACCCTAATTGGACAAGAATAAGTCTTGGTAGTACGAAAATGACCTAAATGTTAATCCTTTGACACAAACTCACCAATTGGATGGACAAGATTGGTTAAAAACCGTAATTGGACAAGAATAAGCCTAGGGAGGACGAAAATGACCTAAATGTACATCCAATGACACAAACACACCTATTGGATGCACAAGATTGGTTAAAAACCCTAATTGGACAAGAATAAGCCGAGGAAGGACGAAAATGACCTAAATGTTTATCCAATGACACAAATGAACTTATTGAATGCACAAGATTGGTTAAAAACCCTAATTGGAGAAGAATAAGCCTAGGGAGGACAAAAATGACCTATATGTTCCTCCAATGACACAAATGAACTTATTGGATGCACAAGATTGGTTAAAAACCCTAATTGGACAAGAATAAGCCTTGGTAGTACGAAAATGACCTAAATGTTAATCCAATGACACAAACACACCTATCGGATGCACAAGATTGGTTAAAACCCGTAATTGGACAAGAATAAGCCTAGGGAGTACAAAAATGACCTAAATGTACATCCAATGACACAAACACACCTATTGGATGCACAAGATTGATTAAAAACCCTAATTGGACAAGAATAAGCCTAGGAAGGACGAAAATTACCTAAATGTTTATCCAATGACACAAATGAACTTATTGGATGCACAAGATTGGTTAAAAACCCTAATTGGACAAGAATAAGCCTTGGGAGTACGAAAATGACCTAAATGTTCATCCAATGACACAAACACACTTATCGGATGCACAAGATTGGTTAAAAACCCTAATTGGAGAAGAATAAGCCTAGGGAGGACGAAAATGACCTATATGTTCCTCCAATGACACAAATGAACTTATTGGATGCCCAAGATTGGTTAAAAACCCTAATTGGACAAGAATAAGTCTAGGGAGGACGAAAATGACCTATATGTACATCCAATGAAACAACACACCTATTGGATGCACAAGATTGGTTAAAAACCCTAATTGGACAAGAAAAAGTCTAGGGAGGACGAAAATGACCTATATGTACATCCAATGAAAGAAACACACCTATTGGATGCACAAGATTGGTTAAAAACCCTAATTGGACAAGAATAAGTCTAGGGAGGACGAAAATGACCTATATGTTCCTCCAATGACACAAACACACCAATTGGATGCACAAGATTGGTTAAAAACCCTAATTGGACAAGAAGAATCCTTGGGAGGACGAAAATGACCTAAATGTTCATCCAATGACACAAACACACCTATCAAATTCACAAGATTGGTTAAAAACCCTAATTGGACAAGGATAAGCCTAGGGAGGACGAAAATTACCTAAATGTTTATCCAATGACACATATGAACTTATTGGATGCACAAGATTTGTTAAAAACCCTAATTGGACAAGAATAAGCCTAGGGAGGACGAAAATGACCTAAATGTTAATCCAATGACATAAACACACCTATTGGATGCACAAGATTGGTTAAAAACCCTAATTGGATAAGAATAAGCCTTGGGAGGACGAAAATGACCTAAATGTTAATCCAATGACACAACACACCTATTGGATGCACAAGATTGGTTAAAAACCCTAATTGGACAAGAATAAGCCTTGGGAGGACGAAAATGACCTAAATGTTAATCCAATGACACAAACACACCTATTGGATGCACAAGATTGGTTAAAAACCCTAATTGGACAAGAATAAGCCTAGGTAGGACGAAAATGACCTAAATGTTAATCCAATGACACAAACACACCTATTGGATGCACAAGATTGGTTAAAAACCCTAATTGGACAAGAATAAGCCTAGGGATGACGAAAATGACCTAAATGTACATCCAATGACACAAACACACCTATTGGATGCACAAGATTGGTTAAAAACCCTAATTGGACAAGAATAGGCCTTGGTAGTACGAAAATGACCTATATGTTAATCCAATGACACAAACACACCTATTGGATGCACAAGATTGGTTAAAAACCGTAATTGGACAAATGAACTTATTGGATGCACAAGATTGGTTAAAAACCCTAATTGGAGAAGAATAAGCCTAGGGAGGACGAAAATGACCTATATGTTCCTCCAATGACACAAATGAACTTATTTGATGCACAAGATTGGTTAAAAACCCTAATTGGACAAGAATAAGTCTTGGTAGAACGAAAATGACCTAAATGTTAATCCAATGACACAAACTCACCAATTGGATGGACAAGATTGGTTAAAAACCGTAATTGGACAAGAATAAGCCTAGGGAGGACGAAAATGACCTAAATGTACATCCAATGACACAAACACACCTATTGGATGCACAAGATTGGTTAAAAACCCTAATTGGACAAGAATAAGCCGAGGAAGGACGAAAATGACCTAAATGTTTATCCAATGACACAAATGAACTTATTGAATGCACAAGATTGGTTAAAAACCCTAATTGGAGAAGAATAAGCCTAAGGAGGACGAAAATGACCTATATGTTCCTCCAATGACAGAAATGAACTTATTGGATGCACAAGATTGGTTAAAAACCCTAATTGGACAAGAATAAGCCTTGGTAGTACGAAAATGACCTAAATGTTAATCCAATGACACAAACACACCTATCGGATGCACAAGATTGGTTAAAACCCGTAATTGGACAAGAATAAGCCTAGGGAGTACAAAAATGACCTAAATGTACATCCAATGACACAAACACACCTATTGGATGCACAAGATTGGTTGAAAACCCTAATTGGACAAGAATAAGCCTAGGAAGGACGAAAATTACCTAAATGTTTATCCAATGACACAAATGAACTTATTGGATGCACAAGATTGGTTAAAAACCCTAATTGGACAAGAATAAGCCTTGGGAGTACGAAAATGACCTAAATGTTCATCCAATGACACAAACACACTTATCGGATGCACAAGATTGGTTAAAAACCCTAATTGGACAAGAATAAGCCTAGGGAGGACGAAAATGACCTATATGTTCCTCCAATGACACAAATGAACTTATTGGATGCACAAGATTGGTTAAAAACCCTAATTGGACAAGAATAAGTCTAGGGAGGACGAAAATGACCTATATGTACATCCAATGAAACAACACCCCTATTGGATGCACAAGATTGGTTAAAAACCCTAATTGGACAAGAATAAGTCTAGGGAGGACGAAAATGACCTATATGTTCCTCCAATGATACAAATGAACTTATTGGACGCACAAGATTGGTTAAAAACCCTAATTGGACAAGAATAAGCCTTGGGAGGACGAAAATGACCTAAATGTTCATCCAATGACACAAACACACGTTTCGAATGCACAAGATTGGTTAAAAACCCTAATTGGACAGGGATAAGCCTAGGGAGGACGAAAATTACCTAAATGTTTACCCAATGACACAAATGAACTTATTGGATGCACAAGATTTGTTAGAATCCCTAATTGGACAAGAATAAGCCTAGGGAGGACGAAAATGACCTAAATGTTAATCCAATGACATAAACACAACAATTGGATGCACAAGATTGGTTAAAAACCCTAATTGGACAAGAATAAGCCTTGGGAGGACGAAAATGACCTAAATGTTAATCCAATGACACAAACACACATATTGGATGCACAAGATTGGATAAAAACCCTAATTGGACAAGAATAAGCCTTGGGAGGACGAAAATGACCTAAATGTTAATCCAATGACACAAACACACCTATTGGATGCACAAGATTGGTTAAAAACCCTAATTGGACAAGAATAAGCCTGGGTAGTACGAAAATGACCTAAATGTTAATCCAATGACACAAACACACCTATTGGATGGACAAGATTGGTTAAAAACCGTAATTGGAAAAGAATAAGCCTAGGGAGGACGAAAATGACCTAAATGTACATCCAATGACACAAACACACCTATTGGATGCACAAGATTGGTTAAAAACCCTAATTGGACAAGAATAAGCCTTGGTAGTACGAAAATGACCTATATGTTAATCCAATGACACAAACACACCTATTGGATGAACAAGATTGGTTAAAAACCGTAATTGGACAAATGAACTTATTGGATGCACAAGATTGGTTAAAAACCCTAATTGGAGAAGAATAAGCCTAGGGAGGACGAAAATGACCTATATGTTCCTCCAATGACACAAATGAACTTATTTGATGCACAAGATTGGTTAAAAACCCTAATTGGACAAGAATAAGTCTTGGTAGTACGAAAATGACCTAAATGTTAATCCTTTGACACAAACTCACCAATTGGATGGACAAGATTGGTTAAAAACCGTAATTGGACAAGAATAAGCCTAGGGAGGACGAAAATGACCTAAATGTACATCCAATGACACAAACACACCTATTGGATGCACAAGATTGGTTAAAAACCCTAATTGGACAAGAATAAGCCTAGGAAGGACGAAAATTACCTAAATGTTTATCCAATGACACAAATGAACTTATTGGATGCACAAGATTGGTTAAAAACCCTAATTGGACAAGAATAAGCCTTGGGAGTACGAAAATGACCTAAATGTTCATCCAATGACACAAACACACTTATCGGAAGCACAAGATTGGTTAAAAACCCTAATTGGACAAGAATAAGCCTAGGGAGGACGAAAATGACCTATATGTTCCTCCAATGACACAAATGAACTTATTGGATGCACAAGATTGGTTAAAAACCCTAATTGGACAAGAATAAGTCTAGGGAGGACGAAAATGACCTATATGTACATCCAATGAAACAACACCCCTATTGGATGCACAAGATTGGTTAAAAACCCTAATTGGAGAAGAATAAGCCTAAGGAGGACGAAAATGACCTATATGTTCCTCCAATGACACAAATGAACTTATTGGATGCACAAGATTGGTTAAAAACCCTAATTGGACAAGAATAAGCCTTGGTAGTACGAAAATGACCTAAATGTTAATCCAATGACACAAACACACCTATCGGATGCACAAGATTGGTTAAAACCCGTAATTGGACAAGAATAAGCCTAGGGAGTACAAAAATGACCTAAATGTACATCCAATGACACAAACACACCTATTGGATGCACAAGATTGGTTAAAAACCCTAATTGGACAAGAATAAGCCTAGGAAGGACGAAAATTACCTAAATGTTTATCCAATGACACAAATGAACTTATTGGATGCACAAGATTGGTTAAAAACCCTAATTGGACAAGAATAAGCCAGGGGAGTACGAAAATGACCTAAATGTTCATCCAATGACACAAACACACTTATCGGATGCACAAGATTGGTTAAAAACCCTAATTGGACAAGAATAAGCCTAGGGAGGACGAAAATGACCTATATGTTCCTCCAATGACACAAATGAACTTATTGGATGCACAAGATTGGTTAAAAACCCTAATTGGACAAGAATAAGTCTAGGGAGGACGAAAATGACCTATATGTACATCCAATGAAACAACACCCCTATTGGATGCACAAGATTGGTTAAAAACCCTAATTGGACAAGAATAAGTCTAGGGAGGACGAAAATGACCTATATGTTCCTCCAATGATACAAATGAACATATTGGACGCACAAGATTGGTTAAAAACCCTAATTGGACAAGAATAAGCCTTGGGAGGACGAAAATGACCTAAATGTTCATCCAATGACACAAACACACGTTTCGAATGCACAAGATTGGTTAAAAACCCTAATTGGACAGGGATAAGCCTAGGGAGGACGAAAATTACCTAAATGTTTACCCAATGACACAAATGAACTTATTGGATGCACAAGATTTGTTAGAATCCCTAATTGGACAAGAATAAGCCTAGGGAGGACGAAAATGACCTAAATGTTAATCCAATGACATAAACACAACAATTGGATGCACAAGATTGGTTAAAAACCCTAATTGGACAAGAATAAGCCTTGGGAGGACGAAAATGACCTAAATGTTAATCCAATGACACAAACACACATATTGGATGCACAAGATTGGATAAAAACCCTAATTGGACAAGAATAAGCCTTGGGAGGACGAAAATGACCTAAATGTTAATCCAATGACACAAACACACCTATTGGATGCACAAGATTGGTTAAAAACCCTAATTGGACAAGAATAAGCCTGGGTAGTACGAAAATGACCTAAATGTTAATCCAATGACACAAACACACCTATTGGATGGACAAGATTGGTTAAAAACCGTAATTGGAAAAGAATAAGCCTAGGGAGGACGAAAATGACCTAAATGTACATCCAATGACACAAACACACCTATTGGATGCACAAGATTGGTTAAAAACCCTAATTGGACAAGAATAAGCCTAGGGAGGACGAAAATGACCTAAATATTAATCCAATGACACAAACACACCTATTGGATGCACAAGATTGGTTAAAAACCCTAATTGGACAAGAATAAGCCTAGGGAGGACGAAAATGACCTATATGTTCCTCCATTGACACAAATGAACTTATTGGATGCACAAGATTGGTTAAAAACCCTAATTGGACAAGAATAAGCCTTGGGAGGACGAAAATGACCTAAATGTACATCCAATGACACAAACACACCTATTGGATGCACAAGATTGGTTAAAAACCCTAATTGGACAAGAATAAGCCTAGGGAGGACGAAAATGACCTATATGTTCCTCCAATGACACAAATGAACATATTGGATGCACAAAATTTGTTAAAAACTCTAATTGGACAAGAATAAGCCTAGGGACGACGAAAATGACCTAAATGTTAATCCAATGACACAAACACACCTATTGAATGCACAAGATTGGTTAAAACCCTAATTGGACAAGAATAAGCCTAGGGATGACGAAAATGACCTAAATGTACATCCAATGACACAAACACACCTATTGGATGCACAAGATTGGTTAAAAACCCTAATTGGACAAGAATAAGCCTAGGGAGGACGAAAATGACCTAAATGTACATCCAATGACACAAACACACCTATTGGATGCACAAGATTGGTTAAAAACCCTAATTGGACAAGAATAAGCCTAGGGAGGACGAAAATGACCTATATGTTCCTCCAATGAGACAAATGAACTTATTGGATGCGCAAGATTGGTTAAAAACCCTAATTGGACAAGAATAAGTCTAGGTAGGAGGAAAGTGACCTATATGTACATCCAATGAAACAAACACACCTATTGGATGCACAAGATTGGTTAAAAACCCTAATTGGACAAGAATAAGTCTAGGGAGGACGAAAATGACCTATATGTTAATCCAATGACACAAACACACCTATTGGATGCACAAGATTGGTTAAAAACCCTAATTGGACAAGAATAAGCCTAGGGATGACGTAAATGACCTAAATGTACATCCAATGACACAAACACACCTATTGGATGCACAAGATTGGTTAAAAACCCTAATTGGACAAGAATAAGCCTAGGGATGACGTAAATGACCTAAATGTACATCCAATGACACAAACACACCTATTGGATGCACAAGATTGGTTAAAAACCCTAATTGGACAAGAATAAGCCTTGGTAGTACGAAAATGACCTAAATGTTAATCCAATGACACAAACACACCTATTGGATGCACAAGATTGGTTAAAAACCGTATATGGACAAATGAACTTATTGGATGCACAAGATTGGTTAAAAACCCTAATTGGAGAAGAATAAGCCTAGGGAGGACGAAAATGACCTATATGTTCCTCCAATGACACAAATGAACTTATTCGATGCACAAGATTGGTTAAAAACCCTAATTGGTCAAAAATAAGCCTTGGTAGTACGAAAATGACCTAAATGTTAATCCAATGACACAAACACACCTATTGGATGCACAAGATTGGTTAAAAACCGTATATGGACAAGAATAAGCCTAGGGAGGACGAAAATGACCTAAATGTAAATCCAATGACACAAACACACCTATTGGATGCACAAGATTGGTTAAAAACCCTAATTGGACAAGAATAAGCCTAGGCAGGACGAAAATGACCTAAATATTTATCCAATGACACAAATGAACTTATTGGATGCACAAGATTGGTTAAAAACCCTAATTGGAGAAGAATAAGCCTAGGGAGGACGAAAATGACCTATATGTTCCTCCAATGACACAAATGAACTTATTCGATGCACAAGATTGGTTAAAAACCCTAATTGGACAAAAATAAGCCTTGGTAGTACGAAAATGACCTAAATGTTAATCCAATGACACAAACACACCTATTGGATGCACAAGATTGGTTAAAAACCGTAATTGGACAAGAATAAGCCTAGGGAGGACGAAAATGACCTAAATGTAAATCCAATGACACAAACACACCTATTGGATGCACAAGATTGGTTAAAAACCCTAATTGGACAAGAATAAGCCGAGGAAGGACGAAAATGACCAAAATGTTTATCCAATGACACAAATGAACTTATTGAATGCACAAGATTGGTTAAAAACCCTAATTGGAGAAGAATAAGCCTAGGGAGGACGAAAATGACCTATATGTTCCTCCAATGACACAAATGAACTTATTGGATGCACAAGATTGGTTAAAAACCTTAATTGGACAAGAATAAGCCTTGGTAGTACGAAAATGACCTAAATGTTAATCCAATGACACAAACACACCTATTGGATGGACAAGATTGGTTAAAAACCCTAATTGGACAAGAATAAGCCTAGGAAGGACGAAAATGACCTAAATGTTAATCCAATGACACAAACACACCTATTGGATGCACAAGATTGGTTAAAAACCCTAATTGGACAAGAATAAGCCTAGGGAGGACGAAAATGACCTAAATGTACATCCAATGACACAAACACACCTATTGGATGCACAAGATTGGTTAAAAACCCTAATTGGACAAGAATAAGCCGAGGAAGGACGAAAATGACCTAAATGTTTATCCAATGACACAAATGAACTTATTGAATGCACAAGATTGGTTAAAAACCCTAATTGGAGAAGAATAAGCCTAGGGAGGACGAAAATGACCTATATGTTCCTCCAATGACACAAATGAACTTATTGGATGCACAAGATTGGTTAAAAACCCTAATTGGACAAGAATAAGCCTTGGTAGTACGAAAATGACCTAAATGTTAATCCAATTACACAAACACACCTATCGGATGCACAAGATTGGTTAAAACCCGTAATTGGACAAGAATAAGCCTAGGGAGTACAAAAATGACCTAAATGTACATCCAATGACACAAACACACCTATTGGATGCACAAGATTGGTTAAAAACCCTAATTGGACAAGAATAAGCCTAGGAAGGACGAAAATTTACCTAAATGTTTATCCAATGACACAAATGAACTTATTGGATGCACAAGATTGGTTAAAAACCCTAATTGGACAAGAATAAGCCTTGGGAGTACGAAAATGACCTAAATGTTCATCCAATGACACAAACACACTTATCGGATGCACAAGATTGGTTAAAAACCCTAATTGGAGAAGAATAAGCCTAGGGAGGACGAAAATGACCTATATGTTCCTCTAATGACACAAATGAACTTATTGGATGCACAAGATTGGTTAAAAACCCTAATTGGACAAGAATAAGTCTAGGGAGGACGAAAATGACCTATATGTACATCCAATGAAACAACACACCTATTGGATGCACAAGATTGGTTAAAAACCCTAATTGGACAAGAATAAGTCTAGGGAGGACGAAAATGACCTATATGTTCCTCCAATGATACAAATGAACTTATTGGACGCACAAGATTGGTTAAAAACCCTAATTGGACAAGAATAAGCCTTGGGAGGACGAAAATGACCTAAATGTTCATCCAATGACACAAACACACATATCGAATGCACAAGATTGGTTAAAAACCCTAATTGGACAAGCATAAGCCTAGGGAGGACGAAAATTACCTAAATGTTTACCCAATGACACAAATGAACTTATTGGATGCACAAGATTTGTTAGAATCCCTAATTGGACAAGAATAAGCATAGGGAGGACGAAAATGACCTAAATGTTAATCCAATGACATAAACACAACTATTGGATGCACAAGATTAGTTAAAAACCCTAATTGGACAAGAATAAGCCTTGGGAGGACGAAAATGACCTAAATGTTAATCCAATGACACAAACACACATATTGGATGCACAAGATTGGATAAAAACCCTAATTGGACAAGAATAAGCCTTGGGAGGACGAAAATGACCTAAATGTTAATCCAATGACACAAACACACCTATTGGATGCACAAGATTGGTTAAAAACCCTAATTGGACAAGAATAAGCCTGGGTAGTACGAAAATGACCTAAATGTTAATCCAATGACACAAACACACCTATTGGATGGACAAGATTGGTTAAAAACCGTAATTGGAAAAGAATAAGCCTAGGGAGGACGAAAATGACCTAAATGTACATCCAATGACACAAACACACCTATTGGATGCACAAGATTGGTTAAAAACCCTAATTGGACAAGAATAAGCCTTGGTAGTACGAAAATGACCTATATGTTAATCCAATGACACAAACACACCTATTGGATGAACAAGATTGGTTAAAAACCGTAATTGGACAAATGAACTTATTGGATGCACAAGATTGGTTAAAAACCCTAATTGGAGAAGAATAAGCCTAGGGAGGACGAAAATGACCTATATGTTCCTCCAATGACACAAATGAACTTATTTGATGCACAAGATTGGTTAAAAACCCTAATTGGACAAGAATAAGTCTTGGTAGTACGAAAATGACCTAAATGTTAATCCTTTGACACAAACTCACCAATTGGATGGACAAGATTGGTTAAAAACCGTAATTGGACAAGAATAAGCCTAGGGAGGACGAAAATGACCTAAATGTACATCCAATGACACAAACACACCTATTGGATGCACAAGATTGGTTAAAAACCCTAATTGGACAAGAATAAGCCTAGGAAGGACGAAAATGACCTAAATGTTTATCCAATGACACAAATGAACTTATTGGATGCACAAGATTGGTTAAAAACCCTAATTGGACAAGAATAAGCCTTGGGAGTACGAAAATGACCTAAATGTTCATCCAATGACACAAACACACTTATCGGATGCACAAGATTGGTTAAAAACCCTAATTGGAGAAGAATAAGCCTAGGGAGGACGAAAATGACCTATATGTTCCTCCAATGACACAAATGAACGTATTGGATGCACAAGATTTGTTAAAAACCCTAATTGGACAAGAATAAGTCTAGGGAGGACGAAAATGACCTATATGTACATCCAATGAAACAAACACACCTATTGGATGCACAAGATTGGTTAAAAACCCTAATTTGACAAGAATAAGTCTAGGGAGGACGAAAATGACCTATATGTTCCTCCAATGATACAAATGAACTTATTGGATGCACAAGATTGGTTAAAAACCCTAATTGGACAAGAATAAGCCTTGGGAGTACGAAAATGACCTAAATGTTCATCCAATGACACAAACACACTTATCGGATGCACAAGATTGGTTAAAAACCCTAATTGGAGAAGAATAAGCCTAGGGAGGACGAAAATGACTTATATGTTCCTCCAATGACACAAATGAACTTATTGGATGCACAAGATTGGTTAAAAACCCTAATTGGACAAGAATAAGCCTTGGGAGTACGAAAATGACCTAAATGTTCATCCAATGACACAAACACACTTATCGGATGCACAAGATTGGTTAAAAACCCTAATTGGAGAAGAATAAGCCTAGGGAGGACGAAAATGACCAATATGTTCCTCCAATGACACAAATGAAACTATTAGATGCACAAGATTGGTTAAAAACGCTAATTGGAGAAGAATAAGCCTAGGGAGGAAGAAAATGACCTAAATGTTAATCCAATGACACAAACACACCTATTGGATGCACAAGATTGGTTAAAAACCCTAATTGGACAAGAATAAGCCTAGGGAGGAAGAAAATGACCTAAATGTTAATCCAATGACACAAACACACCTATTGGATGCACAAGATTGGTTAAAAACCCTAATTGGACAAGAATAAGCCTATGGAGGACGAAAATGACCTAAATGTACATCCAATGACACAAACACACCTATTGGATGCACAAGATTGGTTAAAAACCCTAATTGGACAAGAATAAGCCTAGGGAGGACGAAAATGACCTAAATGTTAATCCAATGACACAAGCACACCTATTGGATGCACAAGATTGGTTAAAAACCCTAATTGGACAAGAATAAGCCTAGGGATGACGAAAATGACCTAAATGTTAATCCAATGACACAAACACACCTATTGGATGCACAAGATTGGTTAAAAACCCTAATTGGACAAGAATAAGCCTAGGGAGGACGAAAATGACCTAAATGTTAATCCAATGACACAAACACACCTATTGGATGCACAAGATTGGTTAAAAACCCTAATTGGACAAGAATAAGCCTAGGGAGGACGAAAATGACCTATATGTTCCTCCAATGACACAAATGAACATATTGGATGCACAAAATTTGTTAAAAACTCTAATTGGACAAGAATAAGCCTAGGGACGACGAAAATGACCTAAATGTTAATCCAATGACACAAACACACCTATTGAATGCACAAGATTGGTTAAAACCCTAATTGGACAAGAATAAGCCTAGGGATGACGAAAATGACCTAAATGTACATCCAATGACACAAACACACCTATTGGATGCACAAGATTGGTTAAAAACCCTAATTGGACAAGAATAAGCCTAGGGAGGACGAAAATGACCTAAATGTACATCCAATGACACAAACACACCTATTGGATGCACAAGATTGGTTAAAAACCCTAATTGGACAAGAATAAGCCTAGGGAGGACGAAAATGACCTATATGTTCCTCCAATGAGACAAATGAACTTATTGGATGCGCAAGATTGGTTAAAAACCCTAATTGGACAAGAATAAGTCTAGGTAGGAGGAAAGTGACCTATATGTACATCCAATGAAACAAACACACCTATTGGATGCACAAGATTGGTTAAAAACCCTAATTGGACAAGAATAAGTCTAGGGAGGACGAAAATGACCTATATGTTAATCCAATGACACAAACACACCTATTGGATGCACAAGATTGGTTAAAAACCCTAATTGGACAAGAATAAGCCTAGGGATGACGTAAATGACCTAAATGTACATCCAATGACACAAACACACCTATTGGATGCACAAGATTGGTTAAAAACCCTAATTGGACAAGAATAAGCCTAGGGATGACGTAAATGACCTAAATGTACATCCAATGACACAAACACACCTATTGGATGCACAAGATTGGTTAAAAACCCTAATTGGACAAGAATAAGCCTTGGTAGTACGAAAATGACCTAAATGTTAATCCAATGACACAAACACACCTATTGGATGCACAAGATTGGTTAAAAACCGTATATGGACAAATGAACTTATTGGATGCACAAGATTGGTTAAAAACCCTAATTGGAGAAGAATAAGCCTAGGGAGGACGAAAATGACCTATATGTTCCTCCAATGACACAAATGAACTTATTCGATGCACAAGATTGGTTAAAAACCCTAATTGGTCAAAAATAAGCCTTGGTAGTACGAAAATGACCTAAATGTTAATCCAATGACACAAACACACCTATTGGATGCACAAGATTGGTTAAAAACCGTATATGGACAAGAATAAGCCTAGGGAGGACGAAAATGACCTAAATGTAAATCCAATGACACAAACACACCTATTGGATGCACAAGATTGGTTAAAAACCCTAATTGGACAAGAATAAGCCTAGGCAGGACGAAAATGACCTAAATATTTATCCAATGACACAAATGAACTTATTGGATGCACAATATTGGTTAAAAACCCTAATTGGAGAAGAATAAGCCTAGGGAGGACGAAAATGACCTATATGTTCCTCCAATGACAAAAATGAACTTATTGGATGCACAAGATTTGTTAAAAACTCTAATTGGACAAGAATAAGCCTAGGGACGACGAAAATGACCTTAATGTTAATCCAATGACACCAACGCACATATTGGATGCACAAGATTGGTTAAAAACCCTAATTGGACAAGAATAAGCCTAGGGAGGACGAAAATGACCTAAATGTACATCCAATGACACAAACACACCTATTGGATGCACAAGATTGGTTAAAAACCCTAATTGGACAAGAATAAGCCTAGGGAGGACGAAAATGACCTAAATGTTAATCCAATGACACAAACACACCTAATGGATGCACCAGATTGGTTAAAAACCCTTATTGGACAAGAATAAGCCTAGGGAGGACGAAAATGACCTAAATATTAATCCAATGACACAAACACACCTATTGGATGCACAAGATTGGTTAAAAATCCTAATTGGACAAGAATAAGCCTAGGGAGGACAAAAATGACCTATATGTTCCTCCAATGAGACAAATGAACTTATTGGATGCGCAAGATTGGTTAAAAACCCTAATTGGACAAGAATAAGCCTAGGGAGGACGAAAATGACCTAAATGTACATCCAATGACACAAACACACCTATTGGATGCACAAGATTGGTTAAAAACCCTAATTGGACAAGAATAAGCCTAGGGAGGACGAAAATGACCTAAATGTTAATCCAATGACACAAATGAACTTATTGGATGCACAAGATTGGTTAAAACCCTAATTGGACAAGAATAAGACTAGGGAGGACGAAAATGACCTAAATGTTCATCCAATGACACAAACACACCTATTGGATGCACAAGATTGGTTAGAAACCCTAATTGAACAAGAATAAGCCTAGGGAGAACGAAAATGACCTAAATGTTCATCCAATGACACAAATGAACTTATTGGATGCACAAGATTGCTTAAAACCCTAATTGGATAAGAATAAGCCTTGGGAGGACGAAAATGACCTAAATGTTCATCGAATGACACAAACACACCTATTGGATGCACAAGATTGGCATAAAACCCTAATTGGACAAGAATAAGACTAGGGAGGACGAAAATGACCTAAATGTTCATCCAATGACACAAACACACCTATTGGATGCACAAGATTGGTTAAAAACCCTAATTGGACAAGAATAAGCCTAGGGAGGACGAAAATGACCTAAATGTTCATCCAATGACACAAATGAACTTATTGGATGCACAAGATTGCTTAAAAACCCTAATTGGACAAGAATAAGCCTAGGGAGGACGAAAATGACCTAAATGTTCATCCAATGACACAAATGAACTTATCGGATGCACAAGATTGCTTATAAACCCTAATTGGACAAGAATAAGCCTAGGGAGGACGAAAATGACCTAAATGTTCATCCAATGACAGAAATGAACTTATTGGATGCACAAGATTGGTTATAAACCCTAATTGGACAACAATAAGCCTAGGGAGGATGAAAATGACCTAAATGTTCATCTAATGACACAAACACTTCTATTGGATGCACAAGATTGGTTAAAAACCCTAATTGCACAAAACTAAGCCTAGTGAGGACGAAAATAACCTAAATGTTCATCCAACGACACAAATGAACTTATTGGATGCACAAGATTGCTTAAAACCCTAATTGGACAAGAATAAGACTAGGGAGGACGAAAATGACCTAAATGTTCATCCAATGACACAAACACACCTATTGGATGCACAAGATTGGTTAGAAACCCTAATTGAACAAGAATAAGCCTAGGGAGGACGAAAATGACCAAAATGTTCATCCAATGACACAAACACACCTATTGGATGCACAAGATTGGTTAAAAACCCTAATTGGACAAGAATAAGCCTAGGGAGGACGAAAATGACCTAAATGTTCATCCAATGACACAAATGAACTTATTGGATGCACAAGATTGCTTAAAAACCCTAATTAGACAAGAATAAGCCTAGGGAGGACGAAAATGACCTAAATGTTCATCCAATGACACAAACACACCTATTGGAAGCACAAGATTGGTTCGAAACCCTAATTGGACAAGAATAAGCCTAGGGAAGACGAAAATGACCTAAATGTTCATCCAATGACACAAACACACCTATTGGATGCACAAGATTGGTTAAAAACCCTAATTGGACAAGAATAAGCCTAGGGAGGACGAAAATGACCTAAATGTTCATCCAATGACACAAATGAACTTATTGGATGCACAAGATTGGTTAGAAACCCTAATTGGACAAGAATAAGCCTAGGGAGGACGAAAATGACCTAAATGTTCATCCAATGACACAAATGAACTTTTTGGATGCACAAGATTGCTTAAAAACCCTAATTAGACAAGAATAAGCTTAGGGAGGACGAAAATGACCTAAATGTTCATCCAATGACACAAACACACCTATTGGATGCACAAGATTGGTTAGAAACCCTAATTGGACAAGAATAAGCCTAGGGAAGACGAAAATGACCTAAATGTTCATCCAATGACACAAACACACCTATTGGATGCACAAGATTGGTTAAAAACCCTAATTGGACAAGAATAAGACTAGGGAGGACGAAAATGACCTAAATGTTCATCCAATGACACAAATGAACTTATTGGATGCACAAGATTGGTTAGAAACCCTAATTAGACAAGAATAAGCCTAGGGAGGACGAAACTGACCTAAATGTTCATCCAATGACACAAACACACCTATTGGATGCACAAGATTGGTTAAAAACCCTAATTGGACAAGAATAAGCCTAGGGAGGACGAAAATGACCTAAATGTTCATCCAATGACACAAATGAACTTATTGGATCCACAAGATTGGTTAAAAACCCTAATTGGACAAGAATAAGCATAAGGAGGACGAAAATGACCTAAATGTTCATCCAATGACACAAACACACCTATTGGATGCACAAGATTGGTTAAAAACCCTAATTGGACAAGAATAAGCCTAGGGAGGACGAAAATGACCTAAATGTTCATCCAATGACACAAATGAACTTATTGGATACACAAGATTGCTTAAAATCCCTAATTGGACAAGAATAAGCCTAGGGAGGACGAAAATGACCTAAATGTTCATCCAATGACACAAACACACCTATTGGATGCACAAGATTGGTTAAAAACCCTAATTGGACAACAATAAGCCTAGGGAGGATGAAAATGACCTAAATGTTCATCTAATGACACAAACACACCTATTGGATGCACAAGAATGGTTTAAAACCCTAATTGCACAAAACTAAGCCTAGTGAGGACGAAAATAACCTAAATGTTCATCCAATGGCACAAATGAACTTATTGGATGCACAAGATTGCTTAAAACCCTAATTGGACAAGAATAAGACTAGGGAGGACGAAAATGACCTAAATGTTCATCCAATGACACAAACACACCTATTGGATGCACAAGATTGGTTAGAAACCCTAATTGGACAAGAATAAGCCTTGGGAGGACGAAAATGACCTAAATGTTCATCCAATGACACAAATGAACTTATTGGATGCACAAGATTGGTTAAAAACCCTAATTGGAAAAGAATAAGCATAGGGATGACGAAAATGACCTAAATGTTCATCCAATGACACAAACACACCTATTGGTTGCACAAGATTGGTTAGAAACCCTAATTGGACAAGAATAAGCCTAGGTAGGACGAAAATGACCTAAATGTTAATCCAATGACACAAATGAACTTATTGGATGCACAAGATTGGTTAAAAACCCTAATTGGACAAGAATAAGCCTAGGGAGGACGAAAATGACCTAAATGTTCATCCAATGACACAAACACACCTATCGAATGCACAAGATTGGTTAAAAACCCTAATTGGACAAGAATAAGCCTAGGGAGGACGAAAATGACCTAAATGTACATCCAATGACACAAACACACCTATTGGATGCACAAGATTGGTTAAAAACCCTAATTGGACAAGAATAAGCCTGGGTAGTACGAAAATGACCTAAATGTTAATCCAATGACACAAACACACCTAATGGATGCACAAGATTGGTTAAAAACCGTAATTGGACAAATGAACTTATTGGATGCACAAGATTGGTTAAAAACCCTAATTGGAGAAGAATAAGCCTAGGGAGGACGAAAATGACCTATATGTTCCTCCAATGACACAAATGAACTTATTGGATGCACAAGATTGGTTAAAAACCCTAATTGGACAAGAATAAGCCTTGGTAGTACGAAAATGACCTAAATGTTAATCCAATTACACAAACACACCTATCGGATGCACAAGATTGGTTAAAACCCGTAATTGGACAAGAATAAGCCTAGGGAGTACAAAAATGACCTAAATGTACATCCAATGACACAAACACACCTATTGGATGCACAAGATTGGTTAAAAACCCTAATTGGACAAGAATAAGCCTAGGAAGGACGAAAATTTACCTAAATGTTTATCCAATGACACAAATGAACTTATTGGATGCACAAGATTGGTTAAAAACCCTAATTGGACAAGAATAAGCCTTGGGAGTACGAAAATGACCTAAATGTTCATCCAATGACACAAACACACTTATCGGATGCACAAGATTGGTTAAAAACCCTAATTGGAGAAGAATAAGCCTAGGGAGGACGAAAATGACCTATATGTTCCTCTAATGACACAAATGAACTTATTGGATGCACAAGATTGGTTAAAAACCCTAATTGGACAAGAATAAGTCTAGGGAGGACGAAAATGACCTATATGTACATCCAATGAAACAACACACCTATTGGATGCACAAGATTGGTTAAAAACCCTAATTGGACAAGAATAAGTCTAGGGAGGACGAAAATGACCTATATGTTCCTCCAATGATACAAATGAACTTATTGGACGCACAAGATTGGTTAAAAACCCTAATTGGACAAGAATAAGCCTTGGGAGGACGAAAATGACCTAAATGTTCATCCAATGACACAAACACACGTATCGAATGCACAAGATTGGTTAAAAACCCTAATTGGACAAGGATAAGCCTAGGGAGGACGAAAATTACCTAAATGTTTACCCAATGACACAAATGAACTTATTGGATGCACAAGATTTGTTAGAATCCCTAATTGGACAAGAATAAGCATAGGGAGGACGAAAATGACCTAAATGTTAATCCAATGACATAAACACAACTATTGGATGCACAAGATTAGTTAAAAACCCTAATTGGACAAGAATAAGCCTTGGGAGGACGAAAATGACCTAAATGTTAATCCAATGACACAAACACACATATTGGATGCACAAGATTGGATAAAAACCCTAATTGGACAAGAATAAGCCTTGGGAGGACGAAAATGACCTAAATGTTAATCCAATGACACAAACACACCTATTGGATGCACAAGATTGGTTAAAAACCTTAATTGGACAAGAATAAGCCTAGGGATGACGAAAATGACCTAAATGTACATCCAATGACACAAACTCACCTATTGGATGCGCAAGATTGGTTAAAAACCCTAATTGGACAAGAATAAGCCTTGGTAGTACGAAAATGACCTAAATGTTAATCCAATGACACAAACACACCTATTGGATGCACAAGATTGGTTAAAAACCCTAATTGGACAAGAATACGCCTGGGTAGTACGAAAATGACCTAACTGTTAATCCAATGACACAAACACACCTATTGGATGGACAAGATTGGTTAAAAACCGTAATTAGAAAAGAATAAGCCTAGGGAGGACGAAAATGACCTAAATGTACATCCAATGACACAAACACACCTATTGGATGCACAAGATTGGTTAAAAACCCTAATTGGACAAGAATAAGCCTAGGGAGGACGAAAATGACCTATATGTTCCTCCAATGACACAAATGAACATATTGGATGCACAAAATTTGTTAAAAACTCTAATTGGACAAGAATAAGCCTAGGGACGACGAAAATGACCTAAATGTTAATCCAATGACACAAACACACCTATTGAATGCACAAGATTGGTTAAAACCCTAATTGGACAAGAATAAGCCTAGGGAGGACGAAAATGACCTAAATGTACATCCAATGACACAAACACACCTATTGGATGCACAAGATTGGTTAAAAACCCTTATTGGACAAGAATAAGCCTAGGGAGGACGAAAATGACCTAAATGTACATCCAATGACACAAACACACCTATTGGATGCACAAGATTGGTTAAAAACCCTTATTGGACATGAATAAGCCTAGCGAGGACGAAAATGACCTAAATATTAATCCAATGACACAAACACACCTATTGGATGCACAAGATTGGTTAAAAACCCTAATTGGACAAGAATAAGCCTAGGGAGGACGAAAATGACCTATATGTTCCTCCAATGAGACAAATGAACTTATTGGATGCGCAAGATTGGTTAAAAACCCTAATTGGACAAGAATAAGTCTAGGTAGGAGGAAAGTGACCTATATGTACATCCAATGAAACAAACACACCTATTGGATGCACAAGATTGGTTAAAAACCCTAATTGGACAAGAATAAGTCTAGGGAGGACGAAAATGACCTATATGTTAATCCAATGACACAAACACACCTATTGGATGCACAAGATTGGTTAAAAACCCTAATTGGACAAGAATAAGCCTAGGGATGACGTAAATGACCTAAATGTACATCCAATGACACAAACACACCTATTGGATGCACAAGATTGGTTAAAAACCCTAATTGGACAAGAATAAGCCTTGGTAGTACGAAAATGACCTAAATGTTAATCCAATGACACAAACACACCTATTGGATGCACAAGATTGGTTAAAAACCGTAATTGGACAAACGAACTTATTGGATGCACAAGATTGGTTAAAAACCCTAATTGGAGAAGAATAAGCCTAGGGAGGACGAAAATGACCTATATGTTCCTCCAATGACACAAATGAACTTATTCGATGCACAAGATTGGTTAAAAACCCTAATTGGTCAAAAATAAGCCTTGGTAGTACGAAAATGACCTAAATGTTAATCCAATGACACAAACACACCTATTGGATGCACAAGATTGGTTAAAAACCGTATATGGACAAGAATAAGCCTAGGGAGGACGAAAATGACCTAAATGTAAATCCAATGACACAAACACACCTATTGGATGCACAAGATTGGTTAAAAACCCTAATTGGACAAGAATAAGCCTAGGCAGGACGAAAATGACCTAAATATT
>JBBPBR010000800.1:0-97699 GCA_037974775.1 Cicer pinnatifidum
CATCCAATAGGTGTGTTTGTGTCATTGGATTAACATTTAGGTCATTTTCGTACTACCAAGGCTTCTTCTTGTCCAATTAGGGTTTTTAACCAATCTTGTGCATCCAATAAGTTCATTTGTGTCATTGGAGGAACATATAGGTCATTTTCGTCCTCCCTAGGCTTATTCTTCTCCAATTATGGTTTTTAACTAGTCTTGTGCATCCAATAAGTTCATTTGTCCAATTACGGTTTTTAACCAATCTTGTGCATCCATTAGGTGTGTTTGTGTCATTGGATTAACATTTAGGTCATTTTCGTACTACCAAGTCTTATTCTTGTCCAATTAGGGTTTTTAACCAATCATGTGCATCCAATAGGTGTGTTTGTGTCATTGGATGTACATTTAGGTCATTTTCGTCCTCCCTAGGCTTATTCTTGTCCAATTAGGGTTTTTAACCAATCTTGTGCATCCAATAGGTGTGTTTGTTTCGTTGGATGTACATATAGGTCATTTTCGTCCTCCCTAGACTTATTCTTGTCCAATTAGGGTTTTTAACCAATCTTGTGCATGCAATAAGTTCATTTGTGTCATTGGAGGAACATATACGTCATTTTCGTCTTCCTTAGGCTTATTCTTCTCCAATTAGGGTTTTTAACCAATCTTGTACATCTGATAAGTGTGTTTGTGTCATTGGATGAACATTTAGGTCATATTCGTACTCCCAAGGCTTATTCTTGTCCAATTAGGGTTTTTAACCAATCTTGTGCATCCAATAAGTTCATTTGTGTCATTGGATAAACATTTAGGTCATTTTCGTCCTTCCTAGGCTTATTCTTGTCCAATTAGGGTTTTTAACCAATCTTGTGCATCCAATAGGTGTGTTTGTGTCATTGGATGTACATTTAGGTCATTTTCGTCCTCCCTAGGCTTATTCTTGTCCAATTAGGGTTTTTAACCTATCTTGTGCATCCAATATGTGCGTTTGTGTCATTGGATTAACATTAAGGTCATTTTCGTCGTCCCTAGGCTTATTCTTGTCCAATTAGAGTTTTTAACAAATCTTGTGCATCCAATAAGTTCATTTATGTCATTGGAGGAACATATAGGTCATTTTCGTCCTCCCTAGGCTTATTCTTCTCCAATTAGGGTTTTTAACCAATATTGTGCATCCAATAAGTTCATTTGTGTCATTGGATAAATATTTAGGTCATTTTCGTCCTTCCTAGGCTTATTCTTGTCCAATTAGGGTTTTTAACCAATCTTGTGCATCCAATAGGTGTGTTTGTGTCATTGGATTTACATTTAGGTCATTTTCGTCCTCCCTAGGCTTATTCTTGTCCAATTACGGTTTTTAACCATTCTTGTGCATCCAATAGGTGTGTTTGTGTCATTGGATTAACATTTAGGTCATTTTCGTACTACCAAGACTTATTTTTGTCCAATTAGGGTTTTTAACCAATCTTGTGCATCGAATAAGTTCATTTGTGTCATTGGAGGAACATATAGGTCATTTTCGTCCTCCCTAGGCTTATTCTTCTCCAATTAGGGTTTTTAACCAATCTTGTGCATCCAATAAGTCCATTTGTCCAATTACGGTTTTTAAGCAATCTTGTGCATCCAATAGGTGTGTTTGTGTCATTGGATTAACATTTAGGTCATTTTCGTACTACCAAGGCTTATTCTTGTCCAATTAGGGTTTTTAACCAATCTTGTGCATCCAATAGGTGTGTTTGTGTCATTGGATGTACATTTAGGTCATTTTCGTAATCCCTAGGCTTATTCTTGTCCAATTAGGGTTTTTAACCAATCTTGTGCATCCAATAGGTGTGTTTGTGTCATTGGATTAACATTTAGGTCATTTTCGTCCTCCCTAGGCTTATTCTTGTCCAATTAGGGTTTTTAACCAATGTTGTGCATCCAATAGGTGTGTTTGTGTCATTGGATGTACATTTAGGTCATTTTCGTCCTCTCTAGGCTTATTCTTGTCCAATTAGCGTTTTTAACCAATCTTGTGCATCCAATAGGTGTGTTTGTGTCATTGGATTAACATTTAGGTCATTTTCGTACTACCAAGGCTTATTCTTGTCCAATTAGGGTTTTTAACCAATCTTGTGCATCCAATAAGTTCATTTGTGTCATTGGAGGAACATATAGGTCATTTTCGTCCTCCCTAGGCTTATTCTTGTCCAATTAGGGTTTTTAACCAATCTTGTGCATCCAATAGGTGTGTTTGTGTCATTGGATGTACATTTAGGTCATTTTCGTCCATGCTAGGCTTATTCTTGTCCAATTAGGGTTTTTAACCAATCTTGTGCATCCAATAGGTGTGTTTGTGTCATTGGATTAATATTTAGGTCATTTTCGTCCTCCCTAGGCTTATTCTTGTCCAATTAGGGTTTTTAACCAATCTTGTGCATCCAATAGGTGTGTTTGTGTCATTGGATGTACATTTAGGTCATTTTCGTCCTCCCTAGGCTTATTCTTGTCCAATTAGTGTTTTTAACCAATCTTGTGCATCCAATAAGTTCATTTGTGTCATTGGAGGAACATATAGGTCATTTTCGTCCTCCCTAGGCTTATTCTTGTCCAATTAGGGTTTTTAACCAATCTTGTGCATCCAATAGGTGTGTTTGTGTCATTGGATTAACATTTAGGTCATTTTCGTACTACCAAGGCTTATTCTTGTCCAATTAGGGTTTTTAACCAATCTTGTGCATCCAATAAGTTCATTTGTGTCATTGGAGGAACATATAGGTCATATTCGTCCTCCCTAGGCTTATTCTTGTCCAATTAGGGTTTTTAACCAATCTTGTGCATCCAATAGGTGTGTTTGTGTCATTTGATGTACATTTAGGTCATTTTCGTCCTCGCTAGGCTTATTCTTGTCCAATTAGGGTTTTTAACCAATCTTGTGCATCCAATAGGTGTGTTTGTGTCATTGGATTAATATTTAGGTCATTTTCGTCCTCCCTAGGCTTATTCTTGTCCAATTAGGGTTTTTAACCAATCTTGTGCATCCAATAGGTGTGTTTGTGTCATTGGATGTACATTTAGGTCATTTTCGTCATCCCTAGGCTTATTCTTGTCCAATTAGGGTTTTTAACCAATCTTGTGCATCCAATAGGTGTGTTTGTGTCATTGGATAAACATTTAGGTCATTTTCGTCCTCCCTAGGCTTATTCTTGTCCAATTAGGATTTTTAACCAATCTTGTGCATCCAATAAGTTCATTTGTGTCATTGGATGAACATTTAGGTCATTTTCGTCCTCCCTAGTCTTATTCTTGTCGAATTAGGGTTTTTATGCAATCTTGTGCATCCAATAGGTGTGTTTGTGTCATTGGAGGATTATTTAGGTCATTTTCGTCCTCCCTAGGCTTATTCTTGGCCAATTAGGGTTTTTAACCAATCTTGTGCATCCAATAAGTTCATTTGTGTCATTGGATGAACATTTAGGTCATTTTCGTCCTGCCAAGTCTTATTCTTGTCCTATTAGGGTTTTTATGCAATCTTGTGCATCCAATAGGTGTGTTTGTGTCATTGGAGGAACATTTAGGTCATTTTCGTCCTCCCTAGTCTTATTCTTGTCCAATTAGGGTTTTTATGCAATCTTGTGCATCCAATAGGCGTGTTTGTGTCATTGGACGAACATTTAGGTCATTTTCGTCCTACCTAGGCTTATTCTTGTCCGATTAGGGTTTTTATGCAATCTTGTGCATCCAATAGGTGTGTTTGTGTCATTGGACGAACATTTAGGTCATTTTCGTCCTCCCTAGGCTTATTCTTGTCCAATTAGGGTTTTTAACCAATCTTGTGCATCCAATAAGTTCATTTGTGTCATTGGATGAACATTTAGGTCATTTTCGTCCTCCCTAGTCTTATTCTTGTCCAATTAGGGTTTTAAGCAATCTTGTGCATCCAATATGTGGGTTTGTGTCATTGGATGAACGTTTAGGTCATTTTCGTCCTCTCTATGCTTATTCTTGTCCAATTAGGGTTTTTAACCAATCTTGTGCATCCAATAAGTTCATTTGTGTCATTGGACGAACATTTAGGTCATTTTCGTCCTTCCTAGTCTTATTCTTGTCCAATTAGGGTTTTTATGCAATCTTGTGCATCCAATAGGTGTGTTTGTGTCATTGGACGAACATTTAGGTCATTTTCGTCCTCCCTAGGCTTATTCTTGTCCAATTAGGGTTTTTAACCAATCTTGTGCATCCAATAAGTTCATTTGTGTCATTGGATGAACATTTAGGTCATTTTCGTCCTCCCTAGTCTTATTCTTTTCCAATTAGGGTTTTTATGCAATCTTGAGCATCCAATAGGTGTGTTTGTGTCATTGGACGAACATTTAGGTCATTTTCGTCCTCCCTAGGCTTATTCTTGTCCAATTAGGGTTTTTAACCAATCTTGTGCATCCAATAAGTTCATTTGTGTCATTGGATGAACATTTAGGTCATTTTCTTCATCCCTAGGCTTATTCTTGTCCAATTAGGGTTTTTAACCAATCTTGTGCATCCAATAAGTTCATTTGTGTCATTGGATGAACATTTAGGTCATTTTCGTCCTCCCTAGGCTTATTCTTGTCCAATTAGGGTTTTTAACCAATCTTGTGCATCCTATACGTGTGTTTGTGTCGTTGGATGAACATTTAGGTCATTTTCGTCCTCCCTAGGCTTATTCTTGTCCAATTAGGGTTTTTAACCAATCTTGTGCATCCAATAAGTTCATTTGTGTCATTGGATAAACATTTAGGTCATTTTCGTCCTCCCTAGGCTTATCCTTGTCCAATTAGGGTTTTTAACCAATCTTGTGCCTCCGATAGGTGTGTTTGTGTCATTGGATGAACATTTAGGTCATTTTCGTCCTCCCAAGGCTTATTCTTGTCCAATTAGGGATTTTAACCAATCTTGTGCATCCAATAAGTTCATTTGTGTCATTGGAGGAACATATAGGTCATTTTCGTCCTCCCTAGACTTATTCTTGTCCAATTAGGGTTTTTAACCAATCTTGTGCATCCAATAGGTGTGTTTATTTCATTGGATGTACATATAGGTCATTTTCGTCCTCCCTAGACTTATTCTTGTCCAATTAGGGTTTTTAACCAATCTTGTGCATCCAATAAGTTCATTTGTGTCATTGGAGGAACATATAGGTCATTTTCGTCCTCCCTAGGCTTATTCTTCTCCAATTAGGGTTTTTAACGAATCTTGTGCATCCGATAAGTGTGTTTGTGTCATTGGATGAACATTTAGGTCATATTCGTACTCCCAAGGCTTATTCTTGTCCAATTAGGGTTTTTAACCAATCTTGTGCATCCAATAGGTGTGTTTGTGTCATTGGATGTACATTTAGGTCATTTTCGTCATCCCTAGGCTTATTCTTGTCCAATTAGGGTTTTTAACCAATCTTGTGCATCCAATAGGTGTGTTTGTGTCATTGGATTAACATTTAGGTCATTTTCGTCCTCCCTAGGCTTATTCTTGTCCAATTAGGGTTTTTAACCAATCTTGTGCATCCAATAGGTGTGTTTGTGTCATTGGATTAACATTTAGGTCATTTTCGTACTACCAAGACTTATTTTTGTCCAATTAGGGTTTTTAACCAATCTTGTGCATCGAATAAGTTCATTTGTGTCATTGGAGGAACATATAGGTCATTTTCGTCCTCCCTAGGCTTATTCTTCTCCAATTAGGGTTTTTAACCAATCTTGTGCATCCAATAAGTTCATTTGTCCAATTACGGTTTTTAACCAATCTTGTGCATCCAATAGGTGTGTTTGTGTCATTGGATTAACATTTAGGTCATTTTCGTACTACCAAGGCTTATTCTTGTCCAATTAGGGTTTTTAACCAATCTTGTGCATCCAATAGGTGTGTTTGTGTCATTGGATGTACATTTAAGTCATTTTCGTCATCCCTAGGCTTATTCTTGTCCAATTAGGGTTTTTAACCAATCTTGTGCATCCAATAGGTGTGTTTGTGTCATTGGATTAACATTTAGGTCATTTTCGTCCTCCCTAGGCTTATTCTTGTCCAATTAGGGTTTTTAACCAATCTTGTGCATCCAATAGGTGTGTTTGTGTCATTGGATAAACATTTATGTCATTTTCGTCCTCCCTAGGCTTATTCTTGTCCAATTAGGGTTTTTAACCAATCTTGTGCATCCAATAGGTGTGTTTGTGTCATTGGATTAACATTTAGGTCATTTTCGTCCTCCCTAGGCTTATTCTTCTCCAATTAGGGTTTTTAACCAATCTTGTGCATCCAATAAGTTCATTTGTCCAATTACGGTTTTTAACCAATCTTGTGCATCCAATAGGTGTGTTTGTGTCATTGGATTAACATTTAGGTCATTTTCGTACTACCTAGGCTTATTCTTGTCCAATTAGGGTTTTTAACCAATCTTGTGCATCCAATAGGTGTGTTTGTGTCATTGGATGTACATTTAGGTCATTTTCGTCCTCCCTAGGCTTATTCTTGTCCAATTAGGCTTTTTAACCAATCTTGTGCATCCAATAGGTGTGTTTGTGTCATTGGATGTACATTTAGGTCATTTTCGTCCTCCCTAGGCTTATTCTTGTCCAATTACGGTTTTTAACCAATCTTGTTCATCCAATAGGTGTGTTTGTGTCATTGGATTAACATTTAGGTCATTTTCGTACTACCAAGGCTTAATCTTGTCCAATTAGGGTTTTTAACCAATCTTGTGCATCCAATAAGTTCATTTGTGTCATTGGAGGAACATATAGGTCATTTTCGTCCTCCCTAGGCTTATTCTTCTCCAATTAGGGTTTTTAACCAATCTTGTGCATCCAATAAGTTCATTTGTCCCATTACGGTTTTTAACCAATCTTGTGCATCCAATAGGTGTGTTTGTGTCATTGGATTAACATTTAGATCATTTTCGTCCTCCCAAGGCTTATTCTTGTCCAATTAGGGTTTTTAACCAATCTTGTGCATCCAATAGGTGTGTTTATGTCATTGGATTAACATTTAGGTCATTTTCGTCCTCCCTAGGCTTATTCTTGTCCAATTAGGGTTTTTAACAAATCTTGTGCATCCAATAAGTTCATTTGTGTCATTGGATAAACATTTAGGTAATTTTCGTCCTCCCTAGGCTTATCCTTGTCCAATTAGGGTTTTTAACCAATCTTGTGCATCCAATAAGTTCATTTGTATCATTGGAGGAACATATAGGTCATTTTCGTCCTCCCTAGGCTTATTCTTTTCCAATTACGGTTTTTAACCAATCTTGTGCATCCAATAGGTGTGTTTGTGTCATTGGATTAACATTTAGGTCATTTTCGTACTACCAAGGCTTATTCTTGTCCAATTAGGGTTTTTAACCAATCTTGTGCATCCAATAAGTTCATTTGTGTCATTGGAGGAACATATAGGTCATTTTCGTCCTCCCTAGGCTTATTCTTCTCCAATTAGGGTTTTTAACCAATCTTGTGCATTCAATAAGTTCATTTGTGTCATTGGATAAACATTTAGGTCATTTTCGTCCTTCCTCGGCTTATTCTTGTCCAATTAGGGTTTTTAACCAATCTTGTGCATCCAATAGGTGTGTTTGTGTCATTGGATGTACATTTAGGTCATTTTCGTCATCCCTAGGCTTATTCTTGTCCAATTAGGGTTTTTAACCAATCTTGTGCATCCAATAGGTGTGTTTGTGTCATTGGATTAACATTTCGGTCATTTTCGTACTACCAAGGCTTATTCTTGTCCAATTAGGGTTTTTAACCAATCTTGTGCATCCAATAAGTTCATTTGTGTCATTGGAGGAACATATAGGTCATTTTCGTCCTCCCTAGGCTTATTCTTCTCCAATTAGGGTTTTTAACCAATCTTGTGCATTCAATAAGTTCATTTGTGTCATTGGATAAACATTTAGGTCATTTTCATCCTTCCTCGGCTTATTCTTGTCCAATTAGGGTTTTTAACCAATCTTGTGCATCCAATAGGTGTGTTTGTGTCATTGGATGTACATTTAGGTCATTTTCGTCCTCCCTAGGCTTATTCTTGTCCAATTACCGTTTTTAACCAATCTTGTCCATCCAATAGGTGTGTTTGTGTCATTGGATTAACATTTAGGTCATTTTCGTCCTACCAAGGCTTCTTCTTGTCCAATTAGGGTTTTTAACCAATCTTGTGCATCCAATAAGTTCATTTGTGTCATTGGAGGAACATATAGGTCATTTTCGTCCTCCCTAGGCTTATTCTTCTCCAATTATGGTTTTTAACTAGTCTTGTGCATCCAATAAGTTCATTTGTCCAATTACGGTTTTTAACCAATCTTGTGCATCCATTAGGTGTGTTTGTGTCATTGGATTAACATTTAGGTCATTTTCGTACTACCAAGTCTTATTCTTGTCCAATTAGGGTTTTTAACCAATCATGTGCATCCAATAGGTGTGTTTGTGTCATTGGATGTACATTTAGGTCATTTTCGTCCTCCCTAGGCTTATTCTTGTCCAATTAGGGTTTTTAACCAATCTTGTGCATCCAATAGGTGTGTTTGTTTCG
Organism: Cicer pinnatifidum; assembly: GCA_037974775.1. Taxonomy (NCBI): domain Eukaryota; kingdom Viridiplantae; phylum Streptophyta; class Magnoliopsida; order Fabales; family Fabaceae; genus Cicer; species Cicer pinnatifidum. Next base: position 8,512 of record JBBPBR010000800.1, read on the forward strand.
TTGGATGTACATATAGGTCATTTTCGTCCTCCCTAGACTTATTCTTGTCCAATTAGGGTTTTTAACCAATCTTGTGCATGCAATAAGTTCATTTGTGTCATTGGAGGAACATATACGTCATTTTCGTCCTCCTTAGGCTTATTCTTCTCCAATTAGGGTTTTTAACCAATCTTGTACATCTGATAAGTGTGTTTGTGTCATTGGATGAACATTTAGGTCATATTCGTACTCCCAAGGCTTATTCTTGTCCAATTAGGGTTTTTAACCAATCTTGTGCATCCAATAGGTGTGTTTGTGTCATTGGATGTACATTTAGGTCATTTTCGTCCTCCCTAGGCTTATTCTTCTCCAATTAGGGTTTTTAACCAATATTGTGCATCCAATAAGTTCATTTGTGTCATTGGATAAATATTTAGGTCATTTTCGTCCTTCCTAGGCTTATTCTTGTCCAATTAGGGTTTTTAACCAATCTTGTGCATCCAATAGGTGTGTTTGTGTCATTGGATTTACATTTAGGTCATTTTCGTCCTCCCTAGGCTTATTCTTGTCCAATTACGGTTTTTAACCAATCTTGTGCATCCAATAGGTGTGTTTGTGTCATTGGATTAACATTTAGGTCATTTTCGTACTACCAAGACTTATTTTTGTCCAATTAGGGTTTTTAACCAATCTTGTGCATCGAATAAGTTCATTTGTGTCATTGGAGGAACATATAGGTCATTTTCGTCCTCCCTAGGCTTATTCTTCTCCAATTAGGGTTTTTAACCAATCTTGTGCATCCAATAAGTTCATTTGTCCAATTACGGTTTTTAACCAATCTTGTGCATCCAATAGGTGTGTTTGTGTCATTGGATTAACATTTAGGTCATTTTCGTACTACCAAGGCTTATTCTTGTCCAATTAGGGTTTTTAACCAATCTTGTGCATCCAATAGGAGTGTTTGTGTCATTGGATGTACATTTAGGTCATTTTCGTCATCCCTAGGCTTATTCTTGTCCAATTAGGGTTTTTAACCAATCTTGTGCATCCAATAGGTGTGTTTGTGTCATTGGATTAACATTTAGGTCATTTTCGTCCTTCCTAGGCTTATTCTTGTCCAATTAGGGTTTTTAACCAATCTTGTGCATCCAATATGTGTGTTTGTGTCATTGGATTAACATTTAGGTCATTTTCGTCCTCCCAAGGCTTATTCTTGTCCAATTAGGGTTTTTAACCAATCTTGTGCATCCAATAAGTTCATTTGTGTCATTGGATAAACATTTAGGTAATTTTCGTCCTCCCTAGGCTTATCCTTGTCCAATTAGGGTTTTTAACCAATCTTGTGCATCCAATAAGTTCATTTGCGTCATTGGAGGAACATATAGGTCATTTTCGTCCTCCCTAGGCTTATTCTTTTCCAATTACGGTTTTTAACCAATCTTGTGCATCCAATAGGTGTGTTTGTGTCATTGGATTAACATTTCGGTCATTTTCGTACTACCAAGGCTTATTCTTGTCCAATTAGGGTTTTTAACCAATCTTGTGCATCCAATAAGTTCATTTGTGTCATTGGAGGAACATATAGGTCATTTTCGTCCTCCCTAGGCTTATTCTTCTCCAATTAGGGTTTTTAACCAATCTTGTGCATTCAATAGGTTCATTTGTGTCATTGGATAAACATTTAGGTCATTTTCGTCCTTCCTCGGCTTATTCTTGTCCAATTAGGGTTTTTAACCAATCTTGTGCATCCAATAGGTGTGTTTGTGTCATTGGATGTACATTTAGGTCATTTTCGTCCTCCCTAGGCTTATTCTTGTCCAATTACCGTTTTTAACCAATCTTGTCCATCCAATAGGTGTGTTTGTGTCATTGGATTAACATTTAGGTCATTTTCGTACTACCAAGGCTTCTTCTTGTCCAATTAGGGTTTTTAACCAATCTTGTGCATCCAATAAGTTCATTTGTGTCATTGGAGGAACATATAGGTCATTTTCGTCCTCCCTAGGCTTATTCTTCTACAATTAGGGTTTTTAACCAATCTTGTGCATTCAATAAGTTCATTTGTGTCATTGGATAAACATTTAGGTCATTTTCGTCCTTCCTCGCCTTATTCTTGTCCAATTAGGGTTTTTAACCAATCTTGTGCATCCAATAGGTGTGTTTGTGTCATTGGATGTACATTTAGGTCATTTTCGTCCTCCCTAGGCTTATTCTTGTCCAATTACCGTTTTTAACCAATCTTGTCCATCCAATAGGTGTGTTTGTGTCATTGGATTAACATTTAGGTCATTTTCGTACTACCAAGGCTTCTTCTTGTCCAATTAGGGTTTTTAACCAATCTTGTGCATCCAATAAGTTCATTTGTGTCATTGGAGGAATGTATAGGTCATTTTCTTCCTCCCTAGGCTTATTCTTCTCCAATTAGGGTTTTTAACCAGTCTTGTGCATCCAATAAGTTCATTTGTCCAATTATGGTTTTTAACCAATCTTGTGCATCCATTAGGTGTGTTTGTGTCATTGGATTAACATTTAGGTCATTTTCGTACTACCAAGGCTTATTCTTGTCCAATTAGGGTTTTTAACCAATCTTGTGCATCCAATAGGTGTGTTTGTGTCATTGGATGTACATTTAGGTCATTTTCGTCTTCCCTAGGCTTATTCTTTTCCAATTAGGGTTTTTAACCAATCTTGTGCATCCAATAAGTTCATTTGTGTCATTGGAGGAACATATAGGTCATTTTCGTCTTCCTAGGCTTATTCTTCTCCAATTAGGGTTTTTAACCAATCTTGTGCATCCGATAAGTGTGTTTGTGTCATTGGATGAACATTTAGGTCATTTTCGTACTCCCAAGGCTTATTCTTGTCCAATTAGGGTTTTTAACCAATCTTGTGCATCCAATAAGTTCATTTGTGTCATTGGATAAACATTTAGGTCATTTTCGTCCTTCCTAGGCTTCTTCTTGTCCAATTAGGGTTTTTAACCAATCTTGTGCATCCAATAGGTGTGTTTGTGTCATTGGATGTCCATTTAGGTCATTTTCGTCCTCCCTAGGCTTATTCTTGTCCAATTACGGTTTTTAACCAATCTTGTGCGTCCAATAGGTGTGTTTGTGTCATTGGATTAACATTTAGGTCATTTTCGTAGTACCAAGGCTTATTCTTGTCCAATTAAGGTTTTTAACCAATCTTGTGCATCCAATAAGTTCATTTGTGTCATTGGAGGAACATATAGGTCATTTTCGTCCTCCCTAGGCTTATTCTTCTCCAATTAGGGTTTTTAACCAATCTTGTGCATTCAATAAGTTCATTTGTGTCATTGGATAAACATTTTGGTCATTTTCGTCCTTCCTCGGCTTATTCTTGTCCAATTAGGGTTTTTAACCAATCTTGTGCATCCAATAGGTGTGTTTGTGTCATTGGATGTACATTTAGGTCATTTTCGTCCTCCCTAGGCTTATTCTTGTCCAATTACCGTTTTTAACCAATCTTGTCCATCCAATAGGTGTGTTTGTGTCATTGGATTAACATTTAGGTCATTTTCGTACTACCAAGGCTTATTCTTGTCCAATTAGGGTTTTTAACCAATCTTGTGCATCCAATAAGTTCATTTGTGTCATTGGAGGAACATATAGGTCATTTTCGTCCTCCCGAGGATTATTCTTCTCCAATTAGGATTTTTAACCAGTCTTGTGCATCCAATAAGTTCATTTGTCTAATTACGGTTTTTAACCAATCTTGTGCATCCATTAGGTGTGTTTGTGTCATTGGATTAACATTTAGGTCATTTTCGTACTACCAAGGCTTATTCTTGTCCAATTAGGGTTTTTAACCAATCTTGTGCATCCAATAGGTGTGTTTGTGTCATTGGATGTACATTTAGGTCATTTTCGTCCTCCCTAGGCTTATTCTTGTCCAATTAGGCTTTTTAACCAATCTTGTGCATCCAATAGGTGTGTTTGTGTCATTGGATGTACATTTAGGTCATTTTCGTCCTCCCTAGGCTTATTCTTGTCCAATTACGGTTTTTAACCAATCTTGTGCATCCAATAGGTGTGTTTGTGTCATTGGATTAACATTTAGGTCATTTTCGTACTCCCAAGGCTTATTCTTGTCCAATTAGGGTTTTTAACCAATCTTGTGCATCCAATAAGTTCATTTGTGTCATTGGATGAACATTTAGGTCATTTTCGTCCTCCCTAGGCTTATTCTTGTCCAATTAGGGTTTTTAACCAATCTTGTGCATCCAATAAGTTCATTTGTGTCATTTGATGAACATTTTGGTCATTTTCGTCCTCCCTAGGCTTATTCTTGTCCAATTAGGGTTTTCAACCAATCTTGTGCATCCAATAAGTTCATTTGTGTCATTGGATGAACATTTAGGTCATTTTCGTCCTCCCCAGGCTTATTCTTGTCCAATTAGGGTTTTCAACCAATCTTGTGCATCCAATAAGTTCATTTGTGTCATTGGATGAACATTTAGGTCATTTTCGTCCTCCCTAGGCTTATTCTTGTCCAATTAGGGTTTTTAACCAATCTTGTGCATCCAATAAGTTCATTTGTGTCATTGGATGAACATTTAGGTCATTTTCGTCCTCCCTAGGCTTATTCTTGTCCAATTAGGGTTTTTAGCCAATCTTGTCATCCAATAAGTTCATTTGTGTCATTGGAGGAACATTTAGGTCATTTTCGTCCTCCCTAGGCTTATTCTTGTCCAATTAGGGTTTTTAACCAATCTTGTGCATCCAATAAGTTCATTTGTGTCATTGGATAAACATTTAGGTCATTTTCGTCCTCCCTTGGCTTATTCTTGTCCAATTAGGGTTTTTAACCAATCTTGTGCATCCAATAGGTGTGTTTGTGTCATTGGATTAACATTTAGGTCATTTTCGTACTACCAAGGCTTATTCTTGTCCAATTAGGGTTTTTAACCAATCTTGTGCATCCAATAAGTTCATTTGTGTCATTGGAGGAATATATAGGTCATTTTCATCCTCCCTAGGCTTATTCTTCTACAATTAGGGTTTTTAACCAATCTTATGCATCCAATAAGTTCATTTGTGTCATTGGATAAACATTTAGGTAATTTTCGTCCTCCCTAGGCTTATTCTTGTCCAATTAGGGTTTTTAACCAATCTTGTGCATCCAATAGGTATGTTTGTGTCATTTGATTAACATTTAGGTCATTTTCGTCCTCCCTAGGCTTATTCTTGTCCAATTAGGGTTTTTAACCAATCTTGTGCATCCAATAGGTGTGTTTGTGTCATTGGATTAACATTTAGGTCATTTTCGTCCTCCTTAGGCTTATTCTTGTCCAATTAGGGTTTTTAACCAATCTTGTGCATCCAATAGGTGTGTTTGTGTCATTGGATGTACATTTAGGTCATTTTCGTCATCCCTAGGCTTATTCTTGTCCAATTAGGGTTTTTAACCAATCTTGTGCATCCAATAGGTGTGTTTGTGTCATTGGATTAACATTTAGGTCATTTTCGTCCTCCCTAGGCTTATTCTTGTCCAATTAGGGTTTTTAACCAATCTTGTGTATCCAATAGGTGTGTTTGTGTCATTGGATTAACATTTAGGTCATTTTCGTCCTCCCAAGGCTTATTCTTGTCCAATTAGGGTTTTTAACCAATCTTGTGCATCCAATAGGTGTGTTTATGTCATTGGATTAACATTTAGGTCATTTTCGTCCTCCCTAGGCTTATTCTTGTCCAATTAGGGTTTTTAACAAATCTTGTGCGTCCAATAAGTTCATTTGTGTCATTGGATAAACATTTTGGTCATTTTCGTCCTCCCTAGGCTTATCCTTGTCCAATTAGGGTTTTTAACCAATCTTGTGCATTCGATAGGTGTGTTTGTGTCATTGGATGAACATTTAGGTCATTTTCGTCCTCCCAAGGCTTATTCTTGTCTAATTAGGGTTTTTAACCAATCTTGTGCATCCAATAAGTTCATTTGTATCATTGGCGGAACATATAGGTCATTTTCGTCCTCCCTAGGCTTATTCTTGTCCAATTAGGGTTTTTAACCAATCTTGTGCATCCAATAGGTGTGTTTGTTTCATTGGATGTACATATAGGTCATTTTCGTCCTCCCTAGACTTATTCTTGTCCAATTAGGGTTTTTAACCAATCTTGTGCATGCAATAAGTTCATTTGTGTCATTGGAGGAACATATAGGTCATTTTCGTCCTCCTTAGGCTTATTCTTCTCCAATTAGGGTTTTTAACCAATCTTGTACATCCGATAAGTGTGTTTGTGTCATTGGATGAACATTTAGGTCATATTCGTACTCCCAAGGCTTATTCTTGTCCAATTAGGGTTTTTAACCAATCTTGTGCATCCAATAAGTTCATTTGTGTCATTGGATAAACATTTAGGTCATTTTCGTCCTCCCTAGGCTTATTCTTGTCCAATTAGGGTTTTTAACCTATCTTGTGCATCGAATATGTGCGTTTGTGTCATTGGATTAACATTAAGGTCATTTTCGTCGTCCCTAGGCTTATTCTTGTCCAATTAGAGTTTTTAACAAATCTTGTGCATCCAATAAGTTCATTTATGTCATTGGAGGAACATATAGGTCATTTTCGTCCTCCCTAGGCTTATTCTTCTCCAATTATGGTTTTTAACCAATATTGTGCATCCAATAAGTTCATTTGTGTCATTGGATAAATATTTAGGTCATTTTCGTCCTTCCTAGGCTTATTCTTGTCCAATTAGGGTTTTTAACCAATCTTGTGCATCCAATAGGTGTGTTTGTGTCATTGGATTTACATTTAGGTCATTTTCGTCCTCCCTAGGCTTATTCTTGTCCAATTACGGTTTTTAACCAATCTTGTGCATCCAATAGGTGTGTTTGTGTCATTGGATTAACATTTAGGTCATTTTCGTACTACCAAGACTTATTTTTGTCCAATTAGGGTTTTTAACCAATCTTGTGCATCGAATAAGTTCATTTGTGTCATTGGAGGAACATATAGGTCATTTTCGTCCTCCCTAGGCTTATTCTTCTCCAATTAGGGTTTTTAACCAATCTTGTGCATCCAATAAGTTCATTTGTCCAATTACGGTTTTTAACCAATCTTGTGCATCCAATAGGTGTGTTTGTGTCATTGGATTAACATTTAGGTCATTTTCGTACTACCAAGGCTTATGCTTGTCCAATTAGGGTTTTTAACCAATCTTGTGCATCCAATAGGTGTGTTTGTGTCATTGGATGTACATTTAGGTCATTTTCGTCATCCCTAGGCTTATTCTTGTCCAATTAGGGTTTTTAACCAATCTTGTGCATCCAATAGGTGTGTTTGTGTCATTGGATTAACATTTAGGTCATTTTCGTCCTTCCTAGGCTTATTCTTGTCCAATTAGGGTTTTTAACCAATCTTGTCCATCCAATAGGTGTGTTTGTGTCATTGGATTAACATTTAGGTCATTTTCGTACTACCAAGGCTTATTCTTGTCCAATTAAGGTTTTTAACCAATCTTGTGCATCCAATAAGTTCATTTGTGTCATTGGAGGAACATATAGGTCATTTTCGTCCTCCCTAGGCTAATTCTTCTCCAATTAGGGTTTTTAACCAGTCTTGTGCATCCAATAAGTTCATTTGTCCAATTACGGTTTTTAACCAATCTTGTGCATCCATTAGCTGTGTTTGTGTCATTGGATTAACATTTAGGTCATTTTTGTACTACCAAGGCTTATTCTTGTCCAATTAAGGTTTTTAACCAATCTTGTGCATCCAATAGGTGTGTTTGTATCATTGGATGTACATTTAAGTCATTTTCGTCCTCCCTAGGCTTATTCTTGTCCAATTACCGTTTTTAACCAATCTTGTCCATCCAATAGGTGTGTTTGTGTCATTGGATTAACATTTAGGTCATTTTCGTACTACCAAGGCTTCTTCTTGTCCAATTAGGGTTTTTAACCAATCTTGTGCATCCAATAAGTTCATTTGTGTCATTGGAGGAACGTATAGGTCATTTTCTTCCTCCCTAGGCTTATTCTTCTCCAATTAGGGTTTTTAACCAGTCTTGTGCATCCAATAAGTTCATTTGTCCAATTATGGTTTTTAACCAATCTTGTGCATCCATTAGGTGTGTTTGTGTCATTGGATTAACATTTAGGTCATTTTCGTACTACCAAGGCTTATTCTTGTCCAATTAGGGTTTTTAACCAATCTTGTGCATCCAATAGGTGTGTTTGTGTCATTGGATGTACATTTAGGTCATTTTCGTCCTCCCTAGGCTTATTCTTTTCCAATTAGGGTTTTTAACCAATCTTGTGCATCCAATAAGTTCATTTGTGTCATTGGAGGAACATATAGGTCATTTTCGTCTTCCTAGGCTTATTCTTGTCCAATTAGGGTTTTTAACCAATCTTGTGCATCCGATAAGTGTGTTTGTGTCATTGGATGAACATTTAGGTCATTTTCGTACTCCCAAGGCTTATTCTTGTCCAATTAGGGTTTTTAACCAATCTTGTGCATCCAATAAGTTCATTTGTGTCATTGGATAAACATTTAGGTCATTTTCGTCCTTCCTAGGCTTATTCTTGTCCAATTAGGGTTTTTAACCAATCTTGTGCATCCAATAGGTGTGTTTGTGTCATTGGATGTCCATTTAGGTCATTTTCGTCCTCCCTAGGCTTATTCTTGTCCAATTACGGTTTTTAACCAATCTTGTGCATCCAATAGGTGTGTTTGTGTCATTGAATTAACATTTAGGTCATTTTCGTACTACCAAGGCTTATTCTTGTCCAATTAAGGTTTTTAACCAATCTTGTGCATCCAATAAGTTCATTTGTGTCATTGGAGGAACATATAGGTCATTTTCGTCCTCCCTAGGCTTATTCTTCTCCAATTAGGGTTTTTAACCAATCTTGTGCATTCAATAAGTTCATTGGTGTCATTGGATAAACATTTAGGTCATTTTCGTCCTTCCTCGGCTTATTCTTGTCCAATTAGGGTTTTTAACCAATCTTGTGCATCCAATAGGTGTGTTTGTGTCATTGGATGTACATTTAGGTCATTTTCGTCCTCCCTAGGCTTATTCTTGTCCAATTACCGTTTTTAAACAATCTTGTCCATCCAATAGGTGTGTTTGTGTCATTGGATTAACATTTAGGTCATTTTCGTACTACCAAGGCTTATTCTGGTCCAATTAGGGTTTTTAACCAATCTTGTGCATCCAATAAGTTCATTTGTGTCATTGGAGGAACATATAGGTCATTTTCGTCCTCCCTAGGCTTATTCTTTTCCAATTACGGTTTTTAACCAATCTTGTGCATCCAATAGGTGTGTTTGTGTCATTGGATTAACATTTCGGTCATTTTCGTACTACCAAGGCTTATTCTTGTCCAATTAGGGTTTTTAACCAATCTTGTGCATCCAATAAGTTCATTTGTGTCATTGGAGGAACATATAGGTCATTTTCGTCCTCCCTAGGCTTATTCTTCTCCAATTAGGGTTTTTAACCAATCTTGTGCATTCAATAGGTTCATTTGTGTCATTGGATAAACATTTAGGTCATTTTCGTCCTTCCTCGGCTTATTCTTGTCCAATTAGGGTTTTTAACCAATCTTGTGCATCCAATAGGTGTGTTTGTGTCATTGGATGTACATTTAGGTCATTTTCGTCCTCCCTAGGCTTATTCTTGTCCAATTACCGTTTTTAACCAATCTTGTCCATCCAATAGGTGTGTTTGTGTCATTGGATTAACATTTAGGTCATTTTCGTACTACCAAGGCTTATTCTTGTCCAATTAAGGTTTTTAACCAATCTTGTGCATCCAATAAGTTCATTTGTGTCATTGGAGGAACATATAGGTCATTTTCGTCCTCCCTAGGCTAATTCTTCTCCAATTAGGGTTTTTAACCAGTCTTGTGCATCCAATAAGTTCATTTGTCTAATTACGGTTTTTAACCAATCTTGTGCATCCATTAGGTGTGTTTGTGTCATTGGATTAACATTTAGGTCATTTTCGTACTACCAAGGCTTATTCTTGTCCAATTAGGGTTTTTAACCAATCTTGTGCATCCAATAGGTGTGTTTGTGTCATTGGATGTACATTTAGGTCATTTTCGTCCTCCCTAGGCTTATTCTTGTCCAATTAGGCTTTTTAACCAATCTTGTGCATCCAATAGGTGTGTTTGTGTCATTGGATGTACATTTAGGTCATTTTCGTCCTCCCTAGGCTTATTCTTGTCCAATTACGGTTTTTAACCAATCTTGTGCATCCAATAGGTGTGTTTGTGTCATTGGATTAACATTTAGGTCATTTTCGTACTACCAAGGCTTATTCTTGTCCAATTAGGGTTTTTAACCATTCATGTGCATCCAATAGGTGTGTTTGTGTCATTGGATGTACATTTAGGTCATTTTCGTCCTCCCTAGGCTTATTCTTGTCCAATTAGGGTTTTTAACCAATCTTGTGCATCCAATAGGTGTGTTTGTGTCATTGGATGTACATTTAGGTCATTTTCGTCATCCCTAGGCTTATTCTTGTCCAATTAGGGTTTTAACCAATCTTGTGCATTCAATAGGTGTGTTTGTGTCATTGGATTAACATTTAGGTCATTTTCGTCGTCCCTAGGCTTATTCTTGTCCAATTAGAGTTTTTAACAAATTTTGTGCATCCAATAAGTTCATTTGTGTCATTGGAGGAACATATAGGTCATTTTCGTCCTCCCTAGGCTTATTCTTGTCCAATTAGGGTTTTTAACCAATCTTGTGCATCCAATAGGTGTGTTTGTGTCATTGGATGTACATTTAGGTCATTTTCGTCCTCCCTATGCTTATTCTTGTCCAATTAGGGTTTTTAACCAATCTTGTGCATCCGATAAGTGTGTTTGTGTCATTGGATGAACATTTAGGTCATTTTCGTACTCCCAAGGCTTATTCTTGTCCAATTAGGGTTTTTAACCAATCTTGTGCATCCAATAAGTTCATTTGTGTCATTGGATAAACATTTAGGTCATTTTCGTCCTTCCTAGACTTATTCTTGTCCAATTAGGGTTTTTAACCAATCTTGTGCATCCAATAGGTGTGTTTGTGTCATTGGATGTACATTTAGGTCATTTTCGTCCTCCCTAGGCTTATTCTTGTCCAATTACGGTTTTTAACCAATCTTGTGCATCCAATAGGTGTGTTTGTGTCATTGGATTAACATTTAGGTCATTTTCGTACTACCAAGGCTTATTCTTGTCCAATTTGGGTTTTTAACCAATCTTGTGCATCCAATAAGTTCATTTGTGTCATTGGAGGAACATATAGGTCATTTTCGTCCTCCCTAGGCTTATTCTTCTCCAATTAGGGTTTTTAACCAATCTTGTGCATTCAATAAGTTCATTTGTGTCATTGGATAAACATTTAGGTCATTTTCGTCCTCCCTAGGCTTATTCTTGTCCAATTAGGGTTTTTAACCAATCTTGTGCATCCAATAAGTTCATTTGTGTCATTGGATGAACATTTAGGTCATTTTCGTCCTCCCTTGGCTTATTCTTGTCCAATTAGGGTTTGTAAACAATCTTGTGCATCCAATAGGTGTGTTTGTGTCATTGGATGAACATTTAGGTCATTTTCGTCCTCCCTAGGCTTATTCTTGTCCAATTAGGGTTTTTAACCAATCTTGTGCATCCAATAAGTTCATTTGTGTCATTGGAGGAACATTTAGGTCATTTTCGTCCTCCCTAGGCTTATTCTTCTCCAATTAGGGTTTTTAACCAATCTTGTGCATTCAATAAGTTCATTTGTGTCATTGGATAAACATTTAGGTCATTTTCGTCCTTCCTCGGCTTATTCTTGTCCAATTAGGGTTTTTAACCAATCTTGTGCATCAAATAGGTGTGTTCCTGTCATTGGATGTACATTTAGGTCATTTTCGTCCTCCCTAGGCTTATTCTTGTCCAATTACCGTTTTTAACCAATCTTGTCCATCCAATAGGTGTGTTTGTGTCATTGGATTAACATTTAGGTCATTTTCGTACTACCAAGGCTTCTTCTTGTCCAATTAGGGTTTTTAACCAATCTTGTGCATCCAATAAGTTCATTTGTGTCATTGGAGGAACGTATAGGTCATTTTCTTCCTCCCTAGGCTTATTCTTCTCCAATTAGGGTTTTTAACCAGTCTTGTGCATCCAATAAGTTCATTTGTCCAATTACGGTTTTTAACCAATCTTGTGCATCCATTAGCTGTGTTTGTGTCATTGGATTAACATTTAGGTCATTTTCGTACTACCAAGGCTTATTCTTGTCCAATTAATGTTTTTAACCAATCTTGTGCATCCAATAGGTGTGTTTGTGTCATTGGATGTACATTTAGGTCATTTTCGTCCTCCCTAGGCTTATTCTTGTCCAATTACCGTTTTTAACCAATCTTGTCCATCCAATAGGTGTGTTTGTGTCATTGGATTAACATTTAGGTCATTTTCGTACTACCAAGGCTTCTTCTTGTCCAATTAGGGTTTTTAACCAATCTTGTGCATCCAATAAGTTCATTTGTGTCATTGGAGGAACGTATAGGTCATTTTCTTCCTCCCTAGGCTTATTCTTCTCCAATTAGGGTTTTTAACCAGTCTTGTGCATCCAATAAGTTCATTTGTCCAATTATGGTTTTTAACCAATCTTGTGCATCCATTAGGTGTGTTTGTGTCATTGGATTAACATTTAGGTCATTTTCGTACTACCAAGGCTTATTCTTGTCCAATTAGGGTTTTTAACCAATCTTGTGCATCCAATAGGTGTGTTTGTGTCATTGGATGTACATTTAGGTCATTTTCGTCCTCCCTAGGCTTATTCTTTTCCAATTAGGGTTTTTAACCAATCTTGTGCATCCAATAAGTTCATTTGTGTCATTGGAGGAACATATAGGTCATTTTCGTCTTCCTAGGCTTATTCTTCTCCAATTAGGGTTTTTAACCAATCTTGTGCATCCGATAAGTGTGTTTGTGTCATTGGATGAACATTTAGGTCATTTTCGTACTCCCAAGGCTTATTCTTGTCCAATTAGGGTTTTTAACCAATCTTGTGCATCCAATAAGTTCATTTGTGTCATTGGATAAACATTTAGGTCATTTTCGTCCTTCCTAGGCTTATTCTTGTCCAATTAGGGTTTTTAACCAATCTTGTGCATCCAATAGGTGTGTTTGTGTCATTGGATGTCCATTTAGGTCATTTTCGTCCTCCCTATGCTTATTCTTGTCCAATTACGGTTTTTAACCAATCTTGTGCATCCAATAGGTGTGTTTGTGTCACTGGATTAACATTTAGGTCATTTTCGTACTACCAAGGCTTATTCTTGTCCAATTAAGGTTTTTAACCAATCTTGTGCATCCAATAAGTTCATTTGTGTCATTGGAGGAACATATAGGTCATTTTCGTCCTCCCTAGGCTTATTCTTCTCCAATTAGGGTTTTTAACCAATCTTGTGCATTCAATAAGTTCATTTGTGTCATTGGATAAACATTTTGGTCATTTTCGTCCTTCCTCGGCTTATTCTTGTCCAATTAGGGTTTTTAACCAATCTTGTGCATCCAATAGGTGTGTTTGTGTCATTGGATGTACATTTAGGTCATTTTCGTCCTCCATAGGCTTATTCTTGTCCAATTACCGTTTTTAACCAATCTTGTCCATCCAATAGGTGTGTTTGTGTCATTGGATTAACATTTAGGTCATTTTCGTACTACCAAGGCTTATTCTTGTCCAATTAGGGTTTTTAACCAATCTTGTGCATCCAATAAGTTCATTTGTGTCATTGGAGGAACATATAGGTCATTTTCGTCCTCCCGAGGCTTATTCTTCTCCAATTAGGGTTTTTAACCAGTCTTGTGCATCCAATAAGTTCATTTGTCTAATTACGGTTTTTAACCAATCTTGTGCATCCATTAGGTGTGTTTGTGTCATTGGATTAACATTTAGGTCATTTTCGTACTACCAAGGCTTATTCTTGTCCAATTAGGGTTTTTCACCAATCTTGTGCATCCAATAGGTGTGTTTGTGTCATTGGATGTACATTTAGGTCATTTTCGTCCTCCCTAGGCTTATTCTTGTCCAATTAGGCTTTTTAACCAATCTTGTGCATCCAATAGGTGTGTTTGTGTCATTGGATGTACATTTAGGTCATTTTCATCCTCCCTAGGCTTATTCTTGTCCAATTACGGTTTTTAACCAATCTTGTGCATCCAATAGGTGTGTTTGTGTCATTGGATTAACATTTAGGTCATTTTCGTACTACCAAGGCTTATTCTTGTCCAATTAGGGTTTTTAACCAATCTTGTGCATCCAATAAGTTCATTTGTGTCATTGGAGGAACACATAGGTCATTTTCGTCCTCCCTAGGCTTATTCTTCTCCAATTATGGTTTTTAACCAATCTTGTGCATTCAATAAGTTCATCTGTGTCATTGGATAAACATTTAGGTCATTTTCGTCCTACCTCGGCTTATTCTTGTCCAATTAGGGTTTTTAACCAATCTTGTGCATCCAATAGGTGTGTTTGTGTCATTGGATGTACATTTAGGTCATTTTCGTCCTCCCTAGGCTTATTCTTGTCCAATTACCTTTTTTAACCAATCTTGTCCATCCAATAGGTGTGTTTGTGTCATTGGATTAACATTTAGGTCATTTTCGTACTACCAAGGCTTCTTCTTGTCCAATTAGGGTTTTTAACCAATCTTGTGCATCCAATAAGTTCATTTGTGTCATTGGAGGAACATATAGGTCATTTTCGTCCTCCCTAGGCTTATTCTTCTCCAATTAGGGTTTTTAACCAGTCTTGTGCATCCAATAAGTTCATTTGTCCAATTACGGTTTTTAACCAATCTTGTGCATCCATTAGGTGTGTTTGTGTCATTGGATTAACATTTAGGTCATTTTCGTACTACCAAGGCTTATTCTTGTCCAATTTGGGTTTTTAACCAATCTTGTGCATCCAATAGGTGTGTTTGTGTCATTGGATGTACATTTAGGTCATTTTCGTCCTCCCTAGGCTTATTCTTGTCCAATTAGGGTTTTTAACCAATCTTGTGCATCCAATAGGTGTGTTTGTTTCATTGGATGTACATATAGGTCATTTTCGTCCTCCCTAGACTTATTCTTGTCCAATTAGGGTTTTTAACCAATCTTGTGCATGCAATAAGTTCATTTGTGTCATTGGAGGAACATATAGGTCATTTTCGTCCTCCTTAGGCTTATTCTTCTCCAATTAGGGTTTTTAACCAATCTTGTACATCCGATAAGTGTGTTTGTGTCATTGGATGAACATTTAGGTCATATTCGTACTCCCAAGGCTTATTCTTGTCCAATTAGGGTTTTTAACCAATCTTGTGCATCCAATAAGTTCATTTGTGTCATTGGATAAACATTTAGGTCATTTTCGTCCTCCCTAGGCTTATTCTTGTCCAATTAGGGTTTTTAACCTATCTTGTGCATCGAATATGTGCGTTTGTGTCATTGGATTAACATTAAGGTCATTTTCGTCGTCCCTAGGCTTATTCTTGTCCAATTAGAGTTTTTAACAAATCTTGTGCATCCAATAAGTTCATTTATGTCATTGGAGGAACAT
This sequence comes from Cicer pinnatifidum, assembly GCA_037974775.1. Lineage (NCBI taxonomy): Eukaryota > Viridiplantae > Streptophyta > Magnoliopsida > Fabales > Fabaceae > Cicer > Cicer pinnatifidum. The sequence continues at coordinate 24,047 of JBBPBR010000800.1, forward strand.
ATAGGTCATTTTCGTCCTCCCTAGGCTTATTCTTCTCCAATTATGGTTTTTAACCAATATTGTGCATCCAATAAGTTCATTTGTGTCATTGGATAAATATTTAGGTCATTTTCGTCCTTCCTAGGCTTATTCTTGTCCAATTAGGGTTTTTAACCAATCTTGTGCATCCAATAGGTGTGTTTGTGTCATTGGATTTACATTTAGGTCATTTTCGTCCTCCCTAGGCTTATTCTTGTCCAATTACGGTTTTTAACCAATCTTGTGCATCCAATAGGTGTGTTTGTGTCATTGGATTAACATTTAGGTCATTTTCGTACTACCAAGACTTATTTTTGTCCAATTAGGGTTTTTAACCAATCTTGTGCATCGAATAAGTTCATTTGTGTCATTGGAGGAACATATAGGTCATTTTCGTCCTCCCTAGGCTTATTCTTCTCCAATTAGGGTTTTTAACCAATCTTGTGCATCCAATAAGTTCATTTGTCCAATTACGGTTTTTAACCAATCTTGTGCATCCAATAGGTGTGTTTGTGTCATTGGATTAACATTTAGGTCATTTTCGTACTACCAAGGCTTATGCTTGTCCAATTAGGGTTTTTAACCAATCTTGTGCATCCAATAGGTGTGTTTGTGTCATTGGATGTACATTTAGGTCATTTTCGTCATCCCTAGGCTTATTCTTGTCCAATTAGGGTTTTTAACCAATCTTGTGCATCCAATAGGTGTGTTTGTGTCATTGGATTAACATTTAGGTCATTTTCGTCCTTCCTAGGCTTATTCTTGTCCAATTAGGGTTTTTAACCAATCTTGTCCATCCAATAGGTGTGTTTGTGTCATTGGATTAACATTTAGGTCATTTTCGTACTACCAAGGCTTATTCTTGTCCAATTAAGGTTTTTAACCAATCTTGTGCATCCAATAAGTTCATTTGTGTCATTGGAGGAACATATAGGTCATTTTCGTCCTCCCTAGGCTAATTCTTCTCCAATTAGGGTTTTTAACCAGTCTTGTGCATCCAATAAGTTCATTTGTCCAATTACGGTTTTTAACCAATCTTGTGCATCCATTAGCTGTGTTTGTGTCATTGGATTAACATTTAGGTCATTTTTGTACTACCAAGGCTTATTCTTGTCCAATTAAGGTTTTTAACCAATCTTGTGCATCCAATAGGTGTGTTTGTGTCATTGGATGTACATTTAAGTCATTTTCGTCCTCCCTAGGCTTATTCTTGTCCAATTACCGTTTTTAACCAATCTTGTCCATCCAATAGGTGTGTTTGTGTCATTGGATTAACATTTAGGTCATTTTCGTACTACCAAGGCTTCTTCTTGTCCAATTAGGGTTTTTAACCAATCTTGTGCATCCAATAAGTTCATTTGTGTCATTGGAGGAACGTATAGGTCATTTTCTTCCTCCCTAGGCTTATTCTTCTCCAATTAGGGTTTTTAACCAGTCTTGTGCATCCAATAAGTTCATTTGTCCAATTATGGTTTTTAACCAATCTTGTGCATCCATTAGGTGTGTTTGTGTCATTGGATTAACATTTAGGTCATTTTCGTACTACCAAGGCTTATTCTTGTCCAATTAGGGTTTTTAACCAATCTTGTGCATCCAATAGGTGTGTTTGTGTCATTGGATGTACATTTAGGTCATTTTCGTCCTCCCTAGGCTTATTCTTTTCCAATTAGGGTTTTTAACCAATCTTGTGCATCCAATAAGTTCATTTGTGTCATTGGAGGAACATATAGGTCATTTTCGTCTTCCTAGGCTTATTCTTCTCCAATTAGGGTTTTTAACCAATCTTGTGCATCCGATAAGTGTGTTTGTGTCATTGGATGAACATTTAGGTCATTTTCGTACTCCCAAGGCTTATTCTTGTCCAATTAGGGTTTTTAACCAATCTTGTGCATCCAATAAGTTCATTTGTGTCATTGGATAAACATTTAGGTCATTTTCGTCCTTCCTAGGCTTATTCTTGTCCAATTAGGGTTTTTAACCAATCTTGTGCATCCAAAAGGTGTGTTTGTGTCATTGGAGGTACATTTAGGTCATTTTCGTCCTCCCTAGGCTTATTCTTGTCCAATTACGGTTTTTAACCAATCTTGTGCATCCAATGGGTGTGTTTGTGTCATTGGATTAACATTTAGGTGATTTTCGTCCTCCCTAGGCTTATTCTTGTCCAATTAGGGTTTTTAACAAATCTTGTGCATACAATAAGTTCATTTGTGTCATTGGATAAACATTTAGGTCATTTTCGTCCTCCCTAGGCTTATCCTTGTCCAATTAGGGTTTTTAACCAATCTTGTGCATTCGATAGGTGTTTTTGTGTCATTGGATGAACATTTAGGTCATTTTCGTCCTCCCTAGGCTTATTCTTGTCCAATTAGGGTTTTTAACCAATCTTGTGCATCCAATAGGTGTGTTTGTGTCATTGGATTAACATTTAGGTCATTTTCGTCCTCCCTAGGCTTATTCTTGTCCAATTAGGGTTTTTAACCAATCTTGTGCATCCAATAAGTTGAGTTGTGTCGTTGGATTCACATTTAGGTCATTTTCGTCCTACGTAGGCTTATTCTTGTCCAATTCGGGTTTTTAACCAATCTTGTGCATCGAATAGGTGTGTTTGTGTCATTGAATGATCAATTAGGTCATTTTCGTCCTTCCTAGGCATATTCTTTTCCAATTAGGGTTTTTAACCAATCTTGTGCATCCAATAGGTGTGTTTGTGTCATTGGATGATCAATTAGGTCATTTTCGTCCTCCCTAGGCTTATTCTTGTCCAATTAGGGTTTTTAACCAATCTTGTGCATCCAATAACTTTGTTTGTGTAATTGAATTAATATTTAGTTCATTTTCCTCCTCCCTAGGCATATTCTTGTCCAATTAGGGTTTTTAACCAATCTTGTGCATCTAATAGGTGTGTTTGTGTCATTGGATGATCAATTAGGTCATTTTTGTCCTCCCTAGGCTTATTCTTGTCCAATTAGGGTTTTTAACCAATCTTGTGCATCCAATAAGTTTGTTTGTGTCATTGAATTAATATTTAGGTCATTTTCGTCCTCCCTAGGCATCATCTTGTCCAATTAGGATTTTTAACCAATCTTTTGCATCCAATAGGTGTGTTTGTGTCGTTGGATGATTAATTAGGTCATTTTCATCCTCCCTAGGCTTATTCTTGTCCAATTAGGGTTTTTAACCAATCTTGTGCATCCAATAACTTTGTTTGTGTCATTAAATTAATATTTAGGTCATTTTCGTCCGCCCTAGGCATATTCTTGTCCAATTCGGGTTTTTAACCAATCTTGTGCATCCAATAGGTGTGTTTGTGTCATTGGATGATCAATTAGGTCATTTTCGTCCTCCCTAGGCTTATTCTTGTCCAATTAGGGTTTTTAACCAATCTTGTGCATCCAATAGGTGTGTTTGTGTCATTGGATGCTCAATTAGGTCATTTTCGTCCTTCCTAGGCATATTCTTGTCCAATTAGGGTTTTTAACCAGTCTTGTGCATCCAATAGGTGTGCTTGTGTCATAGAATGATCTATTAGGTCATTTTCGTCCTCCCAAGGCATATTCTTGTCCAATTAGGGTTTTTAACCAATCTTGTGCTTCCAATAAGTGTGTTTATGTCATTGGATGATCAATTAGGTCATTTTCGTCCTTCCTAGGCATATTCTTGTCCAATTAGGGTTTTTAACCAGTCTTGTGCATCCAATAGGTGTGCTTGTGTCATAGAATGATCTATTAGGTCATTTTCGTCCTCCCAAGGCATATTCTTGTCCAATTAGGGTTTTTAACCAATCTTGTGCATCCAATAGGTGTGTTTGTGTCATTGGATGATCAATTAGGTCATTTTCTTCCTCCCTAGGCTTATTCTTGTCCAATTAGGGTTTTTAACCAATCTTGTGCATCCAATAAGTTCATTAGTGTCATTGGATGATCAATTAGGTCATTTTCGTCCTCCCTAGGCATGTTCTTGTCCAACTAGGGTTTTTAACCAATCTTGTGAATCCAATAGGTGTGTTTGTGTCATTGGATGATCAATTAGGTCATTTTCGTCCTTCTTAGGCTTATTCTTGTCCAATTAGGGTTTTTAACCAATCTTGTGCATCCAATAAGTTGAGTTGTGTCATTGGATTAACATTTAGGTCATTTTGATTCTCCCTAGGCTTATTCTTGTCGAATTAGGTTTTTAACCAATCTTGTGCATCCAATAAGTTCATTTGTGTCATTGGATTCACATTTAGGTCATTTTCGTCCTCCCTAGGCATATTCTTGTCCAATTAGGGTTTTTAACCAATCTTGTGCATCCAATAGGTGTGTTTATCTCATTGGATGATCAATTAGGTCACTTTGATCCTCCCTAGGCTTATCCTTGTCCAATTAGGGTTTTTAACCAATCTTGTGCATCCAATAGGTGTGTTTGTGTCATTGGATGATCAATTAGGTCATTTTCGTCCTCCCTAGGCTTATTCTTGTCCAATTAGGGTTTTTAACCAATCTTGTGCATCCAATAAGTTGCGTTGTATCATAGGATTAACATTTAGGTCATTTTCGTTCTCCCTAGGCTTATTCTTATCCAATTAGGGTTTTTAACCAATCTTGTGCATCCAATAGGTGTGTTTGTGTCATTGGATGATCAATTAGGTCATTTTCGTCCTCCCTAGGCTTATTCTTGTCCAATTAGGGTTTTTAACCAATCTTGTGCATCCAATAATTTGAGTTGTGTCATTGGATTAACATTTAGGTCATTTTCGTCCTCCCTAGGCATATTCTTGTCCAATTAGGGTTTTTAACCAATCTTGTGCATCCAATAGGTGTGTTTGTGTCATTGGATGATCAATTAGGTCATTTTCGTCCTCCCTAGGCTTATTCTTGTCCAATTAGGGTTTTTAACCAATCTTGTGCATCCAATAGGTGTGTTTGTGTCATTGGATGATCAATTAGGTCATTTTCGTCCTCCCTAGGCTTATTCTTGTCCAATTAGGGTTTTTAACCATTCTTGTGCATCCAATAGGTGTGTTTGTGTCATTGGATGATCAATTAGGTCATTGTTGTCCTCCCTAGGCTTATTCTTGTCCAATTAGGGTTTTTAACCAATCTTGTGCATCCAATAGGTGTGTTTGTGTCATTGGATGATCAATTAGGTCATTTTCGTCCTCCCTAGGCTTATTCTTGTCCAATTAGGGTTTTTAACCAATCTTGTGCATCCAATAGGAGTGTTTGTGTCATTGGATGATTATTTAGGTCATTTTCGTCCTCCCTAGGCATATTCTTGTCCAATTAGGGTTTTTAACCAATCTTGTGCATCCAATAGGTGTGTTTGTGTCATTGGATGATCAATTAGGTCATTTTCGTCCTCCCTAGGCTTATTCTTGTCCAATTATGGTATTTAACCAATCTTGTGCATCCAATAGGTGTGTTTGTGTCATTGGATGATCAATTAGGTCATTTTCGTCCTCCCTAGGCATATTCTTGTCCAATTAGGGTTTTTAACCAATCTTGTGCATCCAATAGGTGTGTTTGTGTCATTGGATCATCAATTAGGTCATTTTCTTCCTCCCTAGGCTTATTCTTGTCCAATTAGGGTTTTTAACCAATCTTGTGCATCCAATAGGTGTGTTTGTGTCATTGGATGATCAATTAGGTCATTTTCGTCCTCCCTAGGCTTATTCTTGTCCAATTAGGGTTTTTAACCAATCTTGTGCTTCCAATAAGTGTGTTTGTGTCATTGGATGATCAATTAGGTCATTTTCGTCCTTCCTAGGCATATTCTTGTCCAATTAGGGTTTTTAACCAGTCTTGTGCATCCAATAGGTGTGCTTGTGTCATAGAATGATCTATTAGGTCATTTTCGTCCTCCCAAGGCATATTCTTGTCCAATTAGGGTTTTTAACCAATCTTGTGCATCCAATAGGTGTGTTTGTGTCATTGGATGATCAATTAGGTCATTTTCTTCCTCCCTAGGCTTATTCTTGTCCAATTAGGCTTTTTAACCAATCTTGTGCATCCAATAGGTGTGTTTGTGTCATTGGATGATCAATTAGGTCATTTTCGTCCTCCCTAGGCTTATTCTTGTCCAATTAGGGTTTTTAACCAATCTTGTGCTTCCAATAAGTGTGTTTGTGTCGTTGGATGATCAATTAGGTCATTTTCGTCCTTCCTAGGCATATTCTTGTCCAATTAGGGTTTTTAACCAGTCTTGTGCATCCAATAGGTGTGTTTGTGTCGTAGAATGATCAATTAGGTCATTTTCGTCCTCCCAAGGCTTATTCTTGTCCAATTAGGGTTTTTAACCAATCTTGTGCATCCAATAAGTTCATTTGTGTCATTGGATTAACATTTAGGTCATTTTCGTCCTCCCTAGGCATATTCTTGACCAATTAGGGTTTTTAACCAATCTTGTGCATCCAATAGGTGTGTTTGTGTCATTGGATGATCAATTAGGTTATTTTCGTCCTCCCTAGGCATATTCTTGTCCAATTAGGGTTTTTAACTAATCTTGTGCATCCAATAAGTTCATTTGTGTCATTGGATGATCAATTAGGTCATTTTCGTCCTCCCTAGGCATATTCTTGTCCAATTAGGGTTTTTAACCAATCTTGTGCATCCAATACGTGTGTTTATGTCATTGGATGATCAATTAGGTCATTTTCGTCCTCCCTAGGCATATTCTTGTCCAATTAGGGTTTTTAACTAATCTTGTGCATCCAATAAGTTCATTTGTGTCATTGGATGATCAATTAGGTCATTTTCGTCCTCCCTAGGCATATTCTTGTCCAATTAGGGTTTTTAACCAATCTTGTGCATCCAATAGGTGTGTTTGTGTCATTGGATGATCAATTAGGTCATTTTCGTCCTCCCTAGGCTTATTCTTGTCCAATTAGGGTTTTTAACCAATCTTGTGCATCCAATAGGTGTGTTTGTGTCATTAGATGATCAATTAGGTCATTTTCGTCCTCCCTAGACTTATTCTTGTCCAATTAGGGTTTTTAACCAATCTTGTACATCTAATAAGTTCATTTGTGTCATTGGATTAACATTTAGGTCATTTTCGTCCTCCCTAGGCATTATCTTGTCCAATTAGAGTTTTAGACCAATCTTGTGCATCCAATAGGTGTGTTTGTGTCATTGGATGATCAATTAGGTTATTTTCGTCCTCCCTAAGCTTATTCTTGTCCAATTAGGGTTTTTAACTAATCTTGTGCATCCAATAAGTTCATTTGTGTCATTGGATGATCAATTAGGTCATTTTCGTCCTCCCTAGGCATATTCTTGTCCAATTAGGGTTTTTAACCAATCTTGTGCATCCAATAGGTGTGTTTGTGTCATTGGATGATCAATTAGGTCATTTTCGTCCTCACTAAACTTATTCTTGTCCAATTAGGGTTTTTAACCAATCTTGTGCATCCAATAGGTGTGTTTGTGTCATTGGATGATCAATTAGGTCATTTTCGTCCTCCCTAGGCTTATTCTTGTCCAATTAGGGTTTTTAACCAATCTTGTGCATCCAATAACTTTGTTTGTGTCATTGAATTAATTTTTAGGTCATTTTCCTCCTCCCTAGGCATATTCTTGTCCAATTAGGGTTTTTAACCAATCTTGTGCATCCAATAGGTGTGTTTGTGTCATTGGATGATCAATTAGGTCATTTTCGTCCTCCCTAGGCTTATTCTTGTCCAATTAGGGTTTTTAACCAATCTTGTGCATCCAATAAGTTCATTTCTGTCATTGGATTAACATTTAGGTCATTTTCGTCCTTCCTAGTCATATTCTTGTCCAATTAGGGTTTTTAACCAATCTTGTGCTTCCAATAGGTGTGTTTGTGACATTGGATGATCAATTAGGTCATTTTCGTCCTCCCTAAGCTTATTCTAGTCCAATTAGGGTTTTTAACCAATGTTGTGCATCCAATAGGTGTGTTTGTGTCATTGGATTAACATTTAGGTCATTTTCGTCCTCCCTAGGCTTGTTCTTGTCCAATTAGGGTTTTTAACCAATCTTGTGCATCCAATAGGTGTGTTTGTGTCATTGGATGATCAATTAGGTCATTTTCGTCCTCCCTAGGCTTATTCTTGTCCAATTAGGGTTTTTAACCAATCTTGTGCATCCAATTACTTTGTTTGCGTCATTGAATTAATATTTAGGTCATTTTCCTCCTCCCTAGGCATATTCTTGTGCAATTTGGGTTTTTAACCAATCTTGTGCATCCAATAGGTGTGTTTGTGTCATTGGATGATCAATTAGGTCATTTTCGTCCTCCCTAGGCTTATTCTTGTCCAATTAGGATTTTTAACCAATCTTGTGCATCCAATAACTTTGTTTGTGTTATTGAATTAATATTTAGGTAATTTTCCTCCTCCCTAGGCATATTCTTGTCCAATTAGGGTTTTTAACCAATCATGGTCATCCAATAGGTTTGTTTGTGTCATTGGATGATCAATTAGGTCATTTTCGTCCTCCCTAGGCTTATTCTTGTCCAATTAGGGTTTTTAATCAATCTTGTGCATCCAATAAGTTCATTTGTGTCATTGGATTAACATTTAGGTCATTTTCGTCCTCCGTAGGCATATTCTTGTCCAATTAGGGTTTTTAACCAATCTTGTGCATCCAATAAGTGTGTTTGTGTCATTGGATGATCAATTAGGTCATTTTCGTCCTCCCTAGGCTTATTCTTGTCCAATTAGGGTTTTTAACCAATCTTGTGCATCCAATAAGTTTGTTTATGTCATTGACCTAAGGTCAATTAGGATTTTTAACCAGTCTTTTGCATCCAATAGGTGTGTTTGTGTCATTGGATGATCAATTAGGTCATTTTCATCCTCCCTAGGCTTATTCTTGTCCAATTAGGGTTTTTAACCAATCTTGTGCATCCAATAACTTTGTTTGTGTCATTAAATTAATATTTAGGTCATTTTCGTCCTCCCTAGGCATATTCTTGTCCAATTAGGGTTTTTAACCAATCTTGTGCATCCAATAGGTGTGTTTGTGTCATTGGATGATCAAATAGGTCATTTTCGTCCTCCCTAGGCATATTCTTGTCCAATTAGGGTTTTTAACTAATCTTGTGCATCCAATAAGTTCATTTGTGTCATTGGATGATCAATTAGGTCATTTTCGTCCTCCCTAGGCATATTCTTGTCCAATTAGGGTTTTTAACCAATCTTGTGCATCCAATAGGTGTGTTAGTGTCATTGGATGATCAATTAGGTCATTTTTGTCCTCCCTAGGCTTATTCTTGTCCAATTAGGGTTTTTAACCAATCTTGTGCATCCAATAAGTTGAGTTGTGTCATTGGATTAACATTTAGGTCATTTTCGTCCTCCCTAGACTTATTCTTGTCCAATTAGGGTTTTTAACCAATCTTGTGCATCCAATAAGTTGAGTTGTGTCATTGAATTAATATTTAGGTCATTTTCGTCCTCCCTAGGCATATTCTTGTCCAATTAGGGTTTTTAACCAATCTTGTGCATCCAATAGGTGTGTTTGTGTCATTGGATTAACATTTAGGTCATTTTCGTCCTCCCTAGGCTTATTCTTGTCCAATTAGGGTTTTTAACCAATCTTGTGCATCCAATATGTGTGTTTGTGTCATTGGATTAACATTTAGGTCATTTTCGTCCTCCCAAGGCTTATTCTTGTCCAATTAGGGTTTTTAACCAATCTTGTGCATCCAATAAGTTCATTTGTGTCAATGGAGGAACATATAGGTCATTTTCGTCCTCCCTAGACTTATTCTTGTCCAATTAGGGTTTTTAACCAATCTTGTGCATCCAATAGGTGTGTTTGTTTCATTGGATGTACATATAGGTCACTTTCCTCCTCCCTAGACTTATTCTTGTCCAATTAGGGTTTTTAACCAATCTTGCGCATCCAATAATTTCATTTGTCTCATTGGAGGAACATATAGGTCATTTTCGTCCTCCCTAGGCTTATTCTTGTCCAATTAGGGTTTTTAACCAATCTTGTGCATCCAATAGGTGTGATTGTGTCATAGGATTAATATTTAGGTCATTTTCGTCCTCCCTAGGCTTATTCTTGTCCAATAAGGGTTTTTAACCAATCTAGTGCATCCAATAGGTGTGTTTGTGTCATTGGATTAACATTTAGGTCATTTTCGTCCTCCCTAGGCTTATTCTTTTCCAATTAGGATTTTTAACCAATCTTGTGCATCCAATAGGTGTGTTTGTGTCATTGGATGTACATTTAGGTCATTTTCGTCCTCCCTAGGCTTATATTTGTCCAATTAGGGTTTTTAACCAATCTTGTGCATCCAATAGGTGTGTTTGTGTCATTGGATGTACATTTAGGTCATTTTCGTCATCCCTAGGTTTATTCTTGTCCAATTAGGGTTTTAACCAATCTTGTGCATTCAATAGGTGTGTTTGTGTCATTGGATTAACATTTAGGTCATTTTCGTCGTCCCTAGGCTTATTCTTGTCCAATTAGAGTTTTTAACAAATTTTGTGCATCCAATAAGTTCATTTGTGTCATTGGAGGAACATATAGGTCATTTTCGTCCTCCCTAGGCTTATTCTTGTCCAATTAGGGTTTTTAACCAATCTTGTGCATCCAATAGGTGTGTTTGTGTCATTGGATGTACATTTAGGTCATTTTCGTCCTCCCTAGGCTTATTCTTTTCCTATTACGGTTTTTAACCAATCTTGTCCATCCAATAGGTGTGTTTGTGTCATTGGATTAACATTTAGGTCATTTTCGAACTACCAAGGCTTATTCTTGTCCAATTAGGGTTTTTAACCAATCTTGTGCATCCAATAAGTTCATTTGTGTCATTGGAGGAACATATAGGTCATTTTCGTCCTCCCTAGGCATATTCTTCTCCAATTAGGGTTTTTAACCAATCTTGTGCATCCAATAGGTGTGTTTGTGTCATTGGATTAACATTTAGGTCATTTTCGTACTACCAAGGCTTATTCTTGTCCAATTAGGGTTTTTAAACAATCTTGCGCATCCAATAGGTGAGTTTGTGTCATTGGATGTACATTTAGGTCATTTTCGTCATCCCTAGGCTTATTCTTGTCCAATTAGGGTTTTTAACCAATCTTGTGCATCCAATAGGTGTGTTTGTGTCATTGGATTAACATTTAGGTCATTTTCGTCCTCCCAAGGCTTATTCTTGTCCAATTAGGATTTTTATCCAATCTTGTGCATCCAATATGTGTGTTTGTGTCATTGGATTAACATTTAGGTCATTTTCGTCCTCCCAATGCTTATTCTTGTCCAATTAGGGTTTTTAACCAATCTTGTGCATCCAATAGTTGTGTTTTTGTCATTGGATTAACATTTAGGTCATTTTCGTCCTCCCTAGGCTTATTCTTGTCCAATTAGGGTTTCTAACAAATCTTGTGCATCCAATAAGTTCATTTGTGTCATTGGATAAACATTTAGGTAATTTTCGTCCTCCTTAGGCTTATCCTTGTCCAATTAGGGTTTTTAACCAATCTTGTGTATTCGATAGGTGTGTTTGTGTCATTAAGAAACAAAACAGTCTAGCTCTCTCAACTGCTAAAGCTGAGTATGTTGCTGCTGGTAGTTGTTGCGCTCAAATTCTTTGGATGCAACAGCATCTTTCAGACTTTGGAGTGGACCTAGGAACCGTGCCTATTTTGTGTGATAACACTAGTGCTATTAATATTACTAAGAATCCTGTCATGCATTCTAGGACCAAGCACATTGAAATAAGGCATCACTTCATTCGAGATCAATATCAACAGGGCAAGATTAAGATGGAATATGTCAATACAACTGAGCAGTTGGCTGACATTTTCACCAAGGCCTTGCCTAAGGACAGTTTCTTCTTTATAAGAATGAAACTGGGCATCATTGATCCCAATGAAATCTGATCCTTATAGCCAATTTGACTGCACAATCGAGTGTCCTATGATCAAACTGGCATTAATTCACTCAATATTCGATGGTGAAATCGATTGATTGATGAAAATTGCCTTATTATGTAAAACTGGAAACTCGATATTCGATTGTAATGTCGATTGGATGTGTCTCTGTTTTAATTTTGTTTATGTTTGTTTTATTATTTGTTGTCTCAATCGAATGGGCATTCGATTGCTAGTATCTCAGAAGTATGTCTGTTGAAGTTCTTATCAAGTCAATCGGATGGGTAATCGAGTGTTCATGGCTCTAGAATCAGTTTTCTGGATTTGTTGTTTCGATATTCGATTGGGTAATCGAGTGATGCACTGAGAATTGGTTAAAATTCGATTGGATATGCGACTGTTTTTGGAAAAGTGAACCACAAGTCTGAGGACCTTTGGAAATCAAAACCCGAGCATCGATTGGGTAATCGATTGACAGGTATCCGTTGAGAAATATTATAGCCGTTGGTTGAGTGTAACGGTCATATTTTCAACCCAGAAATGTAATCAGTCGATTGGGCAATCGAATTTCAGCAGTACTATATAAACCTGGACTTCACAATTCGATTTCTCAATCAACTGCTGCATTCTGCTATCATACTCTTCATCCAACTGCAATCTTTTCTTCATCCAGTCAACCTCAAATCCACGTTATTCAATGGCTCGTGTTAAACAAACTGGTAGAAAACCAAGTGTTACTTCTGTTGGACCTTCTTCCAAAGTTGTTCAACAATTAAGTTCATCTTCTTTTTCGTCTACCTCTAGTGGAAGAACTCCTTCACCATCACCTCCTCCACCTCCTTCACCTCCAGCTAAAAGGGTTTCAATCCCTACTCACAAGGTACAGGCGAGGGACAAGGGTAAAGCAGTTGCCAATACTCCTGAACCAAGCAAAAAGAGGAAAGTTCCTCCATCTGAAAAACTGCTGGGAGATGCAATGAAAGAGTTGAAGAAGAAGAAGAAGCCTTCATCTCCTCCTAAGAAGGATAAGTCTTCAAAAGAGAAAGCTACTGAAGGCAAGGCTATTCCAGAATTATTTGCCAAAAGAAAAATCCAAGATGCTAGAACTTTGGATTTTCCTTATTTTGATCAAAATGGTTTTTCGTTTCAAAATCATTTAAGGTTCCATGGGTTGGAAAATCTTCTTACCTGTTCTTTGGATGTATACCCAAAGATGGTAAGAGCCTTCTATTCCACTTTCATCCTCACCAAGACCGGGTTCGCAGCTGAAGTGAAAGGCAAAAGAATAACAATGACTTTTGATGATTTTTCAAAGCTAACTGGTTTGCCTTTTTGTGGATTCACTATTGATGGACGAGCACAGGATGCTCCAGAAGATGAAGGTTGGGAAAACTCCATCAACAAGCATGCTGCTTTACAAGAGTTGATGATAGAAGGATTTGTTGAGAAAGGAACAATTCAAGCTGGACAGATGAAGGTTGAGCACAGGCTGCTCATGTACGTGCTAACACGAATGTTAGTACCTAGAGCTGGAAATCATGCAGTTGTACAGAGGCTAGATATTATCTTGCTGTGGGGACTGTACAAAGAACTGAAAATGAGTTGGGCATGGATTATGCTGCTTAACATGAATGAATCAGCACAAGGAAAACACATCCTGCCCTACCCCCAATTGGTTATGAGAATTCTGAGGCATTTCAAGGTGTCGTTAGCCAATGAAGAATCACTCACAACCACTCATACATTTGGTGAAGCTATTGTCAACCAAATGCAAATAAGACGGATCAACAATGTTTGGACAAGAACTCCAACAACTATTGATCATGCACAACCATGTGCTGATCAAGCCCAGTCAAGTGCCCAAGCACCTACACAAGCTGAAGGATCTTCTGATATCATGGCAAAGTTGATGGAGATTTTGGAACGTCAAGCTGAACATAGTGAGAGGGTGGAATCTTCTCTTCTAAAGCTTCAATCTGCCTTGGAATCAGTTCAGAAGGATGTTTCAGACATCCAGGAGCACTTGGGTCTCAAAATGTCTTTTGAAGATATTGCAGAGATTGGGAGGCAATCAACTGCAGAACCAAACCAGGACATTGAAGTTGGTTCTGATTCTCATTGGGAGAAGACACCTGCTGAGGGTAATACAGCGGTCTCTCCTCCTCCTGCTGGTGATAATGAGGATCAAGCCTAAGGTTTTAGCTGTCTAGGTTTAGTTTGATGCTATTTGTTGCTGGTTGTTTGTCTGCTCTTACATAAGTTTTTTTTAATTTCCTCCTGTTATTTGTTTTGCCGTATGTCTTTTTGTATTAATGACAAAAAGGGGGAGATTATCTTTTGATTAATATATGAGATTATGTATGTATTTGATTAAGTTTTTTTGTAGCTGATGAGACTGTATATGCTGGATTAACATTCTGACATTCTGACATTATAACTCTCATAATCTGATATTGATTTGCATATGTCCTGATTAATGCACATTCATGGTCTGATACATATTAAGCTCTGATATTTTATGTTCATCTGAATCAAATACATGTTACACTAATTTGAATTACTCCTTGGTCATGCACTAAAATGTTTGTATCATGCATTCCAAAACTAAAGGGGAGATTGTAAGCCATAAGCTTCCTTGATCTAGTTTTTGATTTATGTCCCAAACATACAAGTGTATATTAAATAGTTGCCTTATCCAATGTTTTGAATCAAGAAACATTTCAGGCATACATGGAGACACCACAACACTTGGAACAATAGTTTGCAACTCAAGGAATCAACCACAGTTGGAGGATGCACTTGAAGAAGATGCAATTTGTGTATAGGTGTATTAGGTGTCTAGGTATCAAGTTAAGTAAACAATCACTAAAGTCTCACACAAGATATGCCAATAAGTTTTGTCATTCATTCATGTGTTATGAAACTTAAATTTGAAAACATTCGATTGACCAATCGATTGAATGAGTCATAAATCGAATGGCACATAAACTGTTTTAAACAACTGAGGTCTGTAACAAGATCAATCGATTGTCTAGTCGATTGCACAATAGACTGACAAAGCGATTGATGCTGAATGTCAAGTTACAGAGAGCACTCAGTCAGTGCCAACTCGATTGACCAATCGATTGATCACTCGATTGGCAACTTGATTGTCTGTAGTATCTGAGTCAATGTGACCACGATACTCGATTGACAAATCGATTGATGCCATATTTCATATCACAGTGAGCATCCAGTTTTAAACAAATCGATTGCTCACTCGATTGAAAAGAAAATATGGAATCAGGTCTGAATCACTTGACCACGACAATCGATTGTCTAGTCAATTGCACAATAGACTGACAACTCGATTGATGTTATATTTCATATCACAGTGAGCACCAGGTTTTCATAGCATCAGGTCTGATTCAGAAACTTGATCAATCGATTGACCAATCAAGTGAAGCCTATATAATTCCAGATTCCAGAAACACAGAATATACGACATTCGATGCATCAATCGATTGTACTCTTACAAATTCGATTGGGCAATCGATTGTCCTGGTGTTTGCCTTGAATATATATATGGTGCCTCAAATATTTTTTAAAAAACAACCAAAACAAGAAAGAACTCTTGCACAAAAACTTTTCACATTTTTCAGAACCTTTTGCTCTCAATCTTGCATATCTCTGAAAACACTTTGAAAGAAAAGTTTTCTAACACACAAAAATATTCATTGGCAAATCAAATTTCTTTGTGTGATCCTAGAGTGATTAAACGCATCTCTTGATACTATTCTTCTTTGTTCGTGAAAAAGACAATTCTTTGTAATTGATGCTGTAACAAAATCCAGTTTAGAAACTGGTGGCTATCCTTGTTGTTGTGTAATCATCAAGAGGAAGTCTACTTTGATCTTGTGTGAGTTTGGGGATAAACTACAAGGATCAAAGGGGTAACAAGATAGAAGTGAAGGGAGTTAGATTGATAGGTCGTGTAGAAGACTGGAAAATCTGTAAAAGTACTCGAATTCATTCTATAGTGAAAAAGGCTGGAATCATGATTATGATTAGAGGACTGGATGTAGGTCGTTGGATCAACGGCTGAACCAGGATAAATCTTGGTGCAATCTTCCTAATCCCTTCTCTTTAATTTTCCAGTATTATATACCTGCTTATTGTTGTATGCTCCGTGTCATAATTGTATGTGTATTTTAATTTCCGCTGTGTATGATTTGTATTAACATTGTATGATTAATATGGGAATTATGTCGAACTAGTTGGATTTGATCTTAATTCTCTCTGTGTTAATCCAAAGAAGTCATAATTTTCCAACAAAATAAGCCTAGGGAGGACGAAAATGACCTAAATGTTAATCCAATGACACAAATGAACTTATTGGATGCACAAGATTGCTTAAAAACCCTAATTGGACAAGAATAAGTCTAGGGAGGACGAAAATGACCTAAATGTTCATCCAATGACACAAACACACCTATTGGATGCACAAGATTGGTTAGAAACCCAAATTGGACAAGAATAAGCGTAGGGAGGACGAAAATGACCTAAATGTTCATCCAATGACACAAATGAACTTATTGGATGCACAAGATTGCTTAAAAACCCTAATTGGACAAGAATAAGCCAAGGGAGGACGAAAATGACCTAAATGTTCATCCAATGACACAAACACACCTATTGAATACACAAGATTGCTTAAAAACCCTAATTGGACAAGAATAAGCTTAGGGAGAACCAAAATGACTTAAATGTTAATCCAATGACACAAATGACGTTATTGGATGGACAAGATTGCATAAAAACCCTAATTGGACAAGAATAAGCCTAGGAAGGACGAAAATGACTTAAATGTTCATCCAATGACACAAACACACCTATTGGATGCACAAGATGGGTTAAAAACGCTAATTGGACTAGAATAAGCCTAGGGAGGACGAAAATGACCTAAATGTTCATCCAATGACACAAACACACCTATAGGATGCACAAGATTGGTTAAAAACCCTAATTGGACAAGAATAAGCCTAAGGAGGAAGAAAATGACCTAAATGTTCATCCAATGACACAAATGAACTTATTGGATGCACAAGATTGGTTAAAAATCCTAATTACACAAGAATAAGCCTAAGGAGGACGAAAATGACCTAAATGTTCATCCAATGACACAAACACACCTATTGGATGCACAAGATTGGTTAAAAACCCTAATTGGACAAGAATAAGCCTAGGGAGAACGAAAATGACCTAAATGTTCATCCAATGACACAAATGAACTTATTGGATGCACAAGATAGCTTAAAAACCCTAATTGCACAAGAATAAGCCAAGGGAGGACGAAAATGACTTAAATGTTAATCCAATGACACAAATGAAGTTATTGGATGCACAAGATTGGTTAAAAACCCTAATTGGACAAGAATAAGCCTAGGGTGTACGAAAATGACCTAAATGTTCATCCAATGACACAAATGAACTTATTGGATGCACAAGATTGGTTAAAAACCCTAATTGGACATGAATAAGCCTAAGGAGGACGAAAATGACCTAAATGTTAATCCAATGACACAAATGAACTTATTGGATGCACAAGATTGCTTAAAAACCCTAATTGGACAAGAATAAGCCTAGGGAGGACGAAAATGACCTAAATGTTCATCCAACGACACAAATGAACTTATTGGATGCACAAGATTGGTTAAAAACCCTAATTGGACAAGAATAAGCCTAGGAAGGACGAAAATGACCTAAATGTACATCCAATGACACAAATGAACTTATTGGATGCACAAAATTGGTTAACAACCCTAATTGGACAAGAATAAGCCTAAGGAGGACGAAAATGACCTAAATGTTCATCCAATGACACAAATGAACTTATTGGATGCACAAGATTGGTTAAAAATCCTAATTAGACAAGAATAAGCCTAGGGAGGACGAAAATGGCCTAAATGTTCATCCAATGACACAAACACACCTATTGGATGCACAAGATTGGTTAAAACCCCTAATTGGACAAGAATAAGCCTAGGGAGAACGAAAATGACCTAAATGTTCATCCAATGACACAAATGAACTTATTGGATGCACAAGATTGGTTAAAAACCCTAATTGGACAAGAATAAGCCTAAGGAGGAAGAAAATGACCTAAATGTTCATCCAATGACACAAATGAACTTATTGGATGAACAAGATTGGTTAAAAATCCTAATTAGACAAGAATAAGCCTAGGGAGGACGAAAATGACCTAAATGTTCATCCAATGACACAAACACACCTATTGGATGCACAAGATTGGTTAAAAACCCTAATTGGACAAGAATAAGCCTAGGGAGAACGAAAATGACCTAAATGTTCATCCAATGACACAAATGAACTTATTGGATGCACAAGATTGGTTAGAAACCCTAATTGGACAATAATAAGCCTAGGGAGGACGAAAATGACCTAAATGTTCATCCAATGACACAAATGAACTTATTGGATGCACAAGATTGCTTATAAACCCTAATTGGACAAGAATAAGCCTAGGGAGGACGAAAATGACCTAAATGTTCATCCAATGACACAAATGAACTTATTGGATGCACAAGATTGCTTAAAAACCCTAATTGGACAAGAATATGCCTAGGGAGGACGAAAAATGACCTAAATGTTCGTCCAATGACACAAATACACCTATTGGATGCAAAAGATTGGTTAGAAACCCTAATTTGACAAGAATAAGCCTAGGGAGGACGAAAATGACCTAAATGTTCATCCAATGACACAAACACACCTATTGGATGCACAAGATTGGTTAAAAATCCTAATTGGACAAGAATAAGCCTAGGGAGGACGAAAATGACCTAAATGTTCGTCCAATGACACAAACACACCTATTGGATGCACAAGATTGCATAAAAACCCTAATTGGACAAGAATAAGACTAGGGAGGACGAAAATGACCTAAATGTTCATCCAATGACACAAATGAACTTATTGGATGCACAAGATTGGTTAAAAACCCTAATTGGACAAGAATACGCCTAGGGAGGACGAAAATGACCTAAATGTTCATCCAATGACACAAATGAACTTATTGGATGCACAAGATTGGTTGAAAACCCTAATTGGACAAGAATAAGCCTAGGGAGGACGAAAATGACCTAAATGTTCATCCAATGACACAAATGAACTTATTGGATGCACAAGATTGGTTAAAAACCCTAATTGGACAAGAATAAGCCTAGGGAGGACCAAAATGACCTAAATGTTCGTCAAATGACACAAACACACCTATTGGATGCACAAGATTGCATAAAAACCCTAATTGGACAAGAATAAAACTAGGGAGGACGAAAATGACCTAAATGTTCCTACAATGACACAAACACACCTATTGGATGCATAAGATTGCATAAAAACCCTAATTGGACAAGAATAAGACTAGGGAGGACGAAAATGACCTAAATGTTCATCCAATGACACAGATGAACTTATTGGATGCACAAGATTGGTTAAAAACCCTAATTGGACAAGAATAAGCCTAGGGAGGACGAAAATGACCTAAATGTTCATCCAATGACACAAATGAACTTATTGGATGCACAAGATTGGTTAAAAACCCTAATTGGACAAGAATAAGCCTAGGGAGTACAAAAATGACCTAAAAGTTCGTCCAATGACACAAACACACCTATTGGATGCACAAGATTGCATAAAAACCCTAATTGGACAAGAATAAGACTAGGGAGGACGAAAATGACCTAAATGTTCATCCAATGACACAAATGAACTTATTGGATGCACAAGATTGGTTAAAAACCCTAATTGGACAAGAATAAGCATATGGAGGACGAAAATGACCTAAATGTTCGTCCAATGACACAAACACACCTATTGGATGCACAAGATTGCATAAAAACCCTAATTGGACAAGAATAAGACTAGGGAGGACGAAAATGACCTAAATGTTCCTCCAATGACACAAACACACCTATTGGATGCACAAGATTGCATAAAAACCCTAATTGGACAAGAATAAGACTAGGGAGGACGAAAATGACCTAAATGTTCATCCAATGACACAAATGAAATTATTGGATGCACAAGATTGGTTAAAAACCCTAATTGGACAAAAATAAGTCTAGGGAGGACGAAAATGACCTAAATGTTCGTCCAATGACACAAACACACCTATTGGATGCACAAGATTGCATAAAAACCCTAATTGGACAAGAATAAGACTAGGGAGGACGAAAATGACCTAAATGTTCATCCAATGACACAAATGAACTTATTGGATGCACAAGATTGGTTAAAAACCCTAATTGGACAAGAATAAGCTTAGGGAGGATGAAAATGACCTAAATGTTCGTCCAATGACACAAACACACCTATTGGATGCACAAGATTGTATAAAAACCCTAATTGGACAAGAGTAAGACTAGGGAGGACGAAAATGACCTAAATGTTCCTCCAATGAAACAAACACACCTATTAGATGCACAAGATTGCATAAAAACCCTAATTCGACAAGAATAAGACTTGGGAGGACGAAAATGACCTAAATGTTCATCCAATGACACAAACACACCTATTGGATGCACAGGATTGCATAAAAACCCTAATTGGACAAGAATAAGACTAGGGAGGACGTAAATGACCTAAATGTTCCACCAATGACACAAATGAACTTATTGGATGCACAAGGTTGGTTAAAAACCCTAATTGGACAAGAATAAGCCTAGGGAGGACGAAAATGACCTAAATGTTCAACCGATGACACAAATGAACTTATTGGATGCACAAGATTGGTTAAAAACCCTAATTGGACAAGAATAAGCCTAGGGAGGACGAAAATGACCTAAATGTTCATCCAATGACACAAATGAACTTATTGGATGCACAAGATTGGTTAAAAACCCTAATTGGACAAGAATAAGCCTAGGGAGGACGAAAATGACCTAAATGTTCATCCAATGACACAAATGAACTTATTGGATGCACAGGATTGGTTAAAAACCCTAATTGGACAAGAATAATCCTAGGGTGGACGAAAATGACCTAAATGTTCATCCAATGACACAAACACACCTATTGCATGCACAAGATTGGTTAAAAACCCTAATTGGACAAGAATAAGCCTAGGGTGGACGAAAATGACCTAAATGATCATCCAATGACACAAATGAAATTATTGCATGCACAAGATTGCTTAAAAACCCTAATTGGACAAGAATAAGCCAAGGGAGGACGAAAATGACTTAAATGTTAATCCAATGACACAAATGAAGTTATTGGATGCACAAGATTGGTTAAAAACCCTAATTGGACAAGAATAAGCCTAAGGAGGACGAAAATGACCTAAATGTTCATCCAATGACACAAATGAACTTATTGGATGCACAAGATTGGTTAAAAAATCCTAATTGGACAAGAATAAGCCTCGGGACGACGAAAATGACCTAAATGTTCATCCAATGACACAAACACACCTATTGGATGCACAAGATTGGTTAAAAACCCTAATTGGACAAGAATAAGCCTAGGGAGGATGATAATGACCTAAATGTTCATCCAATGACACAAATGAACTTATTGGATGCACAAGATAGCTTAAAAACCCTAATTGGACAAGAATAAGCCTAGGAAGGACGAAAATGACCTAAATGTACATCCAATGACACAAATGAACTTATTGGATGCACAAAATTGGTTAAAAACCCTAATTGGACAAGAATAAGCCTAGGGAGGACGAAAATGACCTAAATGTTCATCCAATGACACAAATGAACTTATTGGATGCACAGGATTGGTTTAAAACCCTAATTGGACAAGAATAATCCTAGGGTGGACGAAAATGACCTAAATGTTCATCCAATGACACAAACACACCTATTGCATGCACAAGATTGGTTAAAAACCCTAATTGGACAAGAATAAGCCTAGGGTGGACGAAAATGACCTAAATGATCATCCAATGACACAAATGAAATTATTGCATGCACAAGATTGCTTAAAAACCCTAATTGGACAAGAATAAGCCAAGGGAGGACGAAAATGACTTAAATGTTAATCCAATGACACAAATGAAGTTATTGGATGCACAAGATTGGTTAAAAACCCTAATTGGACAAGAATAAGCCTACGGTGTACGAAAATGACCTAAATGTTCATCCAATGACACAAATGAACTTATTGGATGCACAAGATTGGTTAAAAACCCTAATTGGACAAGAATAAGCCTAAGGAGGACGAAAATGACCTAAATGTTAATCCAATGACACAAATGAACTTATTGGATGCACAAGATTGCTTAAAAACCCTAATTGGACAAGAATAAGCCTAGGGAGGACGAAAATGACCTAAATGTTCATCCAATGACACAAATGAACTTATTGGATGCACGAGATTGGTTAAAAACCCTAATTGGACAAGAATAAGCCTAGGAAGGACGAAAATGACCTAAATGTACATCCAATGACACAAATGAACTTATTGGATGCACAAAATTGGTTAAAAACCCTAATTGGACAAGAATAAGCCTAAGGAGGACGAAAATGACCTAAATGTTCATCCAATGACACAAATGAACTTATTGGATGCACAAGATTGGTTAAAAACCCTAATTGGACAAGAATAAGCCTAGGGTGGACGAAAATGACCTAAATGTTTATCCAATGACACAAATAAACTTATTGGATGCACAGGATTGGTAAAAAACCCTAATTGGACAAGAATAAGCCTAGAATGAACGAAAATGACCTAAATGTTCATCCAATGACACAAACACACCTATTGGATGCACAAGATTGGTTAAAAACCCTAATTGGACAAGAATAAGCCTAGGGAGGACGAAAATGACCTAAATGTTCATCCAATGACACAAATGAACTTATTGGATGCACAAGATTGGTTAAAAACCCTAATTGGACAAGAATAAGCCTAGGGAGGACGAAAATGACCTAAATGTTCATCAAATGACTAAACACACCTGTTGGATGCACAAGATTGGTTAGAAACCCTAATTGGACAAGAATAAGCCTAGGGAGGACGAAAATGACCTAAATGTTAATCCAATGACACAAATGAACTTATTGGATGCACAAGATTGGTTAGAAACCCTAATTGGACAAGAATAAGCCTAGGGAGGACGAAAATGACCTAAATGTTCATCCAATGATACAAACACACCTATTGGATTCACAAGATTGGTTAGAAACCCTAATTTGACAAGAATAAGCCTAGGGAGGACGAAAATGACCTAACTATTCATCCAATGACACAAATGAACTTATTGGATGCACAAGATTGGTTAAAAACCTAATTGGACAAGAATAAGCCTAGGGAGGACGAAAATGACCTAAATGTTCATCCAATGACACAAATGAACTTATTGGATGCACAAGATTGGTTAAAAACCCTAATTGGACAAGAATAAGCCTAGGGAGGACGAAAATGACCTAAATGTTCATCCAATGACACAAATGAACTTATTGGATGCACAAGATTGGTTAAAAACCCTAATTGGACAAGAATAAGCCTAGGGAGGACGAAAATGACCTAAATGTTCATCCAATGACACAAATGAACTTATTGGATGCACAAGATTGGTTAAAAACCCTAATTGGACAAGAATAAGCCTAGGGACGACGAAAATGTCCTAAATGTTCGTCCAATGACACAAACACACCTATTGGATGCAAAAGATTGCATAAAAACGCTAATTGGACAAGAATAAGACTAGGGAGGACGAAAATGACTTAAATGTTCCTCCAATGACACAAACACCTATTGGATGCACAAGATTGGTTAAAAATCCTAATTGGACAAGAATAAGCCTAGGGAGGACGAAAGTGTCATAAATGTTCCTCCAATGACACAAATGAACTTATTGGTTGCACAAGATTGTCTAAAACCCCTAATTGGACAAGAATAAGCCTAGGGAGGACGAAAATGACCTAAATGTTCATCCAATGAGACATATGAACTAATTGGTTGCACAAGATTGGCTAAAACCCCTAATTGGACAAGAATAAGCCTAGGGAGGACGAAAATGACCTAAATGTTCATCCGATGACACAAATGAACTTATTGGATGCACAAGATTGGTTAAAAACCCTAATTGTACAAGAATAAGCCTAGGGAGGACGAAAATGACCTAAATGTTCATCCAATGACACAAATGAACTTATTGGATGCACAAGATTGGTTAAAAACCCTAATTGGACAAGAATAAGCCTAGGGAGGACGAAAATGACCTAAATGTTCGTCCAATGACACAAACACACCTATTGGATGCCAAGATTGCATAAAAACCCTAATTGGACAAGAATAAGACTAGGGAGGACGAAAATGACCTAAATGTTCATCCAATGACACAAATGAACTTATTGGATGCACAAGATTGGTTAAAAACCCTAATTGGACAAGAATAAGCATAGGGAGGACGAAAATGACCTAAATGTTCGTCCAATGACACAAACCCACATATTGGATGCACAAGATTGCTTAAAACCCTAATTGGACAAGAATAAGACTAGGGAGGACGAAAATGACCTAAATTTTCATCCAATGACACAAATGAACTTATTGGATGCACAAGATTGGTTAAAAACCCTAATTGGACAAGAATAAGCCTAGGGAGGACGAAAATGACCTAAATGTTCGTCCAATGACACAAACACACCTATTGGATGCACAAGATTGCATAAAAACCCTAATTGGACAAGAATAAGACTAGGGATGACGAAAATGACCTAAATGTCCATCCAATGACACAAATGAACTTATTGGATGCACAAGATTGGTTAAAAACCCTAATTGGACAAGAATAAGCCTAGGGAGGACGAAAATGACCTAAATGTTCGTCCAATGACACAAACACACCTATTGGATGCACAAGATTGCATAAAAACCCTAATTGGACAAGAATAAGACTAGGGGGGACGAAAATGACCTAAATGTTCCTCAAATGACACAAACACACCTAGTGGATGCACAAGATTGCATAAAAACCCTAATTGGACAAGAATAAGACTAGGGAGGACGAAAATGACCTAAATGTTCATCCAATGACACAAATGAACTTATTGGATGCACAAGATTGGTTAAAAACCCTAATTGGACAAGAATAAGACTAGGGAGGACGAAAATGACCTAAATGTTCATCCAATGACACAAATGAACTTATTGGATGCACAAGATTGGTTAAAACCCCTAATTGGACAAGAATAAGCCTAGGGAGAACGAAAATGACCTAAATGTTCATCCAATGACACAAATGAACTTATTGGATGCACAAGATTGGTTAAAAACCCTAATTGGACAAGAATAAGCCTAGGGAGGACAAAAATGACCTAAATGTTCATCCAATGACACAAATGAACTTATTGGATGCACAAGATTGCATAAAAACCCCAATTGGACAAAGAATAAGCCTAGGGAGGACGAAAATGACCTAAATGTTCGTCCAATAACACAAACACAGCTATTGGATGCACAAGATTGGTTAAAAACCCTAATTGGACAAGAATAAGCTTAGGGAGGAAGAAAATGACCTAAATGTTCATCCAATGACAAAAATGAACTTATTGGATGCACAAGATTGGTTAAAAACCCTAATTGGACAAGAATAAGCCTAGGGAGGACGAAAATGACCTAAATGTTCATCCAATGACACAAATGAACTTATTGGATGCACAAGATTGGTTAAAAACCCTAATTGGACAAGAATAAGCCTAGGGAGGACGAAAATGACCTAAATGTTCGTCCAATGACACAAACACACCTATTGGATGCACAAGATTGCATAAAAACCCTAATTGGACAAGAATAAGACTAGGGAGGATGAATATGACCTAAATGTTCATCCAATGACACAAATGAACTTATTGGATGCACAAGATTGGTTAAAAACCCTAATTGGACAAGAATAAGCATAGGGAGGACGAAAATGACCTAAACGTTCATCCAATGACACAAACCCACATATTGGATGCACAAGATTGCTTAAAACCCTAATTGGACAAGAATAAGACTAGGGAGGATGAAAATGACCTAAATGTTCATCCAATGACACAAATGAACTTATTGAATGCACAAGATTGGTTAAAAACCCTAATCGGACAAGAATAAGCCTAGGGAGGATGAAAATAACCTAAATGTTCTTCCAATGACACAAACACACCTATTGGATGCACAAGATTGCATAAAAACCCTAATTGGACAAGAATAAGACTAGGGAGGACGAAAATGACCTAAATGTTCATCCAATGACACAAATGAACTTATTGGATGCACAAGATTGGTTAAAAACCCTAATTGGACAAGAATGAGCCTAGGGAGGACGAAAATGACCTAAATGTTCATCCAATGACACAAACACACCTATTGGATGCACAAGATTGGTTAAAAACCCTAATTGGACAAGAATAAGCCTAGGGAGGACGAAAATGACCTAAATGTTCATCCAATGGCACAAATGAACTTATTGGATGCACAAGATTGCTTAAAACCCTAATTGGACAAGAATAAGACTAGGGAGGACGAAAATGACCTAAATGTTCATCCAATGACACAAACACATCTATTGGATGCACAAGATTGGTTAGAAACCCTAATTGAACAAGAATAAGCCTAGGGAGGACGAAAATTTCTTAAATATTAATCCAATGACACAAATACATCTATTGGATGCACAAGATTGGTTAGAAACCCTAATTGGACAAGAATAAGACTAGGGAGGACGAAAATGACCTAAATGTTCATCCAATGACACAAACACACCTATTGGATGCACAAGATTGGTTAAAAACCCTAATTGGACAAGAATAAGCCTAGGGAGGACGAAAATGACCTAAATGTTCATCCAATGACACAAATGAACTTATTAGATGCACAAGATTGGTTAAAAACCCTAATTGGACAAGAATAAGACTAGGGAGGACGAAAATGACCTAAATGTTCATCCAATGACACAAACACACCTATTGGATGCACAAGATTGGTTAGAAACCCTAATTGGACAAGAATAAGCCTAGGAAGGACGAAAATGACCTAAATGTTAATCCAATGACACAAATGAACTTATTGGATGCACAAGATTGGTTAAAAACCCTAATTGGACAAGAATAAGCCTAGGGAGGACGAAAATGACCTAAATGTTCATCCAATGACACAAACACACCTATTAGATGCATAAGATTGGTTAGAAACCCTAATTGGACAAGAATAAGCCTAGGAAGGACGAAAATGACCTAAATGTTCATTCAATGACACAAATGAACTTATTGGACGCACAAGATTGCTTAAAACCCTAATTGGACAAGAATAAGACTAGGGAGGACGAAAACGACCAAAATGTTCATCCAATGACACAAACACACCTATTGGATGCACAAGATTGGTTAGAAACCCTAATTGGACAAGAATAAGCCTAGGAAGGACGAAAATGACCTAAATGTTAATCCAATGACACAAATGAACTTATTGGATGCACAAGATTGGTTAAAAACCCTAATTGGACAAGAGTAAGCCTAGGGAGGACCAAAATGACCTAAATGTTCATCCAATGACACAAACACACCTATTGGATGCACAAGATTGGTAAGAAACCCTAATTGTTCAAGAATAAGCCTAGGAAGGACGAAAATGACCTAAATGTTAATCCAATGACACAAATGAACTTATTGGATGCACAAGATTGGTTAAAAACCCTAATTGGACAAGAATAAGCCTAGGGAGGACGAAAATGACCTAAATGTTCATCCAATGACACAAACACACCTATTGGATGCACAAGATTGGTTAGAAACCCTAATTGGAGAAGAATAAGCCTAGGGAGGTCGAAAATGATCTAAATGTTCATCCAATGACACAAATGAACTTATTGGATGCACAAGATTGCTTAAAAACCCTAATTGGACAAGAATAAGCCTAGGGAGGACGAAAATGACCTAAATGTTCATCCAATGACACAAATGAACTTATTGGATGCACAAGATTGGTTAAAAACCCTAATTGGACAAGAATAAGCCTAGGGTGGACGAAAATGACCTAAATGTTTATCCAATGACACAAATGAACTTATTGGTTGCACAAGATTGGTTAAAAACCCTAATTGGACAAGAATAAGCCTAGGGAGGACGAAAATGACCTAAATGTTCATCCAATGACACAAACACACATATTGGATGCACAAGATTGGTTAAAAACCCTAATTGGACAAGAATAAGCCTAGGGAGGACGAAAATGACCTAAATGTTCATCCAATGACACAAATGAACTTATTGGATGCACAAGATTGCTTAAAAACCCTAATTGGACAAGAATAAGCCTACGGAGGACGAAAATGACCTAATTGTTCATCCAATGACACAAATACACCTATTGGATGCAAAAGATTGGTTAGAAACCCTAATTTGACAAGAATAAGCCTAGGGAGGACGAAAATGACCTAAATGTTCATCCAATGACACAAACACACCTATTGGATGCACAAGATTGGTTAAAAACCCTAATTGGACAAGAATAAGCCTAGGGAGGACGAAAATGACCTAAATGTTCATCCAATGACACAAACACACCTATTGAATGCTCAAGATTGGTTAAAAATCATAATTGGACAAGAATAAGCCTAGGGAGGACGACAATGACTTAAATGTTAATCCAATGACACAAATGAACTTATTGGATGCACAAGATTGCTTAAAACCCTAATTGGACAAGAATAAGACTAGGGAGGACGAAAATGACCTAAATGTTCATTCAATGACACAAACACACCTATTGGATGCACAAGATTGGTTAGAAACCCTAATTGAACAAGAATAAGCCTAAGGAGGACGAAAATGACCTAAATGTTCATCCAATGATACAAATGAACTTATTGGATGCACAAGATTGCTTAAAAACCCTAATTGGACAAGAATAAGCCTAGGGAGGACGAAAATGACCTAAATGTTCATCCAATGACACAAATGAACTTATTGGATGCACAAGATTGGTTAAAAACCCTAATTGGACAAGAATAAGCCTAGGGTGGACGAAAATGACCTAAATGTTTATCCAATGACACAAATGAACTTATTGGATGCACAAGATTGGTTAAAAACCCTAATTGGACAAGAATAAGCCTAGGGAGGACGAAAATGACCTAAATGTTCATCCAATGACACAAACACACCTATTGGATGCACAAGATTGGTTAAAAACCCTAATTGGACAAGAATAAGCCTAGGGAGGGCGAAAATGACCTAAATGTTCATCCAATGACACAAATGAACTTATTGGATGCACAATATTGCTTAAAATCCCTAATTGGACAAGAATAAGCCTAGGGAGGACGAAAATGACCTAAATATTCATCCAATGACACAAACACACCTATTGGATGCACAAGATTGGTTAAAACTCCTAATTGGACAACAATAAGCCTAGGGAGTATGAAAATGACCTAAATGTTCATCTAATGACACAAACACACCTATTGGATGCACAAGATTGGTTAAAAACCCTAATTGCACAAAACTAAGCCTAGTGAGGACGAAAATAACCTAAATGTTCATCCAATGACACAAATGAACTTATTGGATGCACAAGATTGCTTAAAACCCTAATTGGACAAGAATAAGACTAGGGAGAGCGAAAATGACCTAAATGTTCATCCAATGACCCAAACACACCTATTGGATGCACAAGATTGGTTAGAAATCCTAATTGAACAAGAATAAGCCTAGGGAGGATGAAAATGACCTAAATGTTCATCCAATGACACAAATGAACTTATTGGATGCACAAGATTGCTTAAAAACCCTAATTGGACAAGAATAAGCCTAGGGAGGACGAAAATGACCTAAATGTTCATCCAATGACACAAATGAACTTATTGGATGCACAAGATTGGTTAAAAACCCTAATTGGACAAGAATAAGCCTAGGGTGGACGAAAATGACCTAAATGTTTATCCAATGACACAAATGAACTTATTGGATGCACAAGATTGGTTAAAAACCCTAATTCGACAAGAATAAGCCTAGGGAGGACGAAAATGACCTAAATGTTCATCCAATGACACAAACACACCTATTGGATGCACAAGATTGGTTAAAAACCCTAATTGGACAAGAATAAGCCTAGGGAGAACGAAAATGACCTAAATGTTCATCCAATGACACAAATGAACTTATTGGATGCACAAGATAGCTTAAAAACCCTAATTGGACAAGAATAAGCCTAGGGTGGACGAAAATGACTTAAATGTTCATCCAATGACACAAACACACCTATTGGATGCACAAGATTGGTTAAAAACGCTAATTGGACTAGAATAAGCCTAGGGAGGACGAAAATGACCTAAATGTTCATCCAATGACACAAACACACCTATTGAATACACAAGATTGGTTAAAAACCCTAATTGGACAAGAATAAGCTTAGGGAGAACCAAAAAGACTTAAATGTTAATCCAATGACACAAATGACGTTATTGGATGGACAAGATTGCTTAAAAACCCTAATTGGACAAGAATAAGCCTAGGAAGGACGAAAATGACTTAAATGTTCATCCAATGACACAAACACACCTATTGGATGCACAAGATGGGTTAAAAACGCTAATTGGACTAGAATAAGCCTAGGGAGGACGAAAATGACCTAAATGTTCATCCAATGACACAAACACACCTATAGGATGCACAAGATTGGTTAAAAACCCTAATTGGACAAGAATAAGCCTAAGGAGGAAGAAAATGACCTAAATGTTCATCCAATGACACAAATGAACTTATTGGATGCACAAGATTGGTTAAAAATCCTAATTACACAAGAATAAGCCTAAGGAGGACGAAAATGACCTAAATGTTCATCCAATGACACAAACACACCTATTGGATGCACAAGATTGGTTAAAAACCCTAATTGGACAAGAATAAGCCTAGGGAGAACGAAAATGACCTAAATGTTCATCCAATGACACAAACACACCTATTGGATGCACAAGATTGGTTAAAAACCCTAATTGGACAAGAATAAGCCCAGGGAGGACGAAAATGACGTAAATGTTCATCCAATGACACAAATGAACTTATTGGATGCACAAGATTGCTTAAAAACCCTAATTGGACAAGAATAAACCTAGCGAGGACGAAAATGACCTAAATGTTCAACCAATGACACAAATACACCTATTGGATGCAAAAGATTGGTTAGAAACCCTAATTTGACAAGAATAAGCCTAGGGAGGACGAAAATGACCTAAATGTTCATCCAATGACACAAACACACCTATTGGATGCACAAGATTGGTTAAAAACCCTAATTGGACAAGAATAAGCCTAGGGAGGACGAAAATGACCTAAATGTTCATCCAATGACACAGATGAACTTATTGGATGCACAAGATTGGTTAGAAACCCTAATTGGACAAGAATAAGCCTAGGGAGGACGAAAATGACCTAAATGTTCATCCAATGACACAAATGAACTTATTGGATGCACAAGATTGCTTAAAAATCCTAATTGGACAAGAATAAGCCTAGGGAGGACGAAAATGACCTAAATGTTCATCCAATGACACAAACACAGCTATTGGATGCACAAGATTGGTTAGAAACCCTAATTGGACAAGAACAATTCTAGGGAGGACGAAAATGACCTAAATGTTCATCCAATGACACAAATGAACTTATTGGACGCACAAGATTGGTTAAAAATCCTAATTAGACAAGAATAAGCCTAGGGAGGACGAAAATGACCTAAATGTTCATCCAATGACACAAACACACCTATTGGATGCACAAGATTGGTTAAAAACCCTAATTGGACAAGAATAAGCCTAGGGAGAACGAAAATGACCTAAATGTTCATCCAATGACACAAATGAACT
Organism: Cicer pinnatifidum; assembly: GCA_037974775.1. Lineage (NCBI taxonomy): Eukaryota > Viridiplantae > Streptophyta > Magnoliopsida > Fabales > Fabaceae > Cicer > Cicer pinnatifidum. Next base: position 55,765 of record JBBPBR010000800.1, read on the forward strand.
TATTGGATGCACAAGATAGCTTAAAAACCCTAATTGGACAAGAATAAGCCTAGGGTGGACGAAAATGACTTAAATGTTCATCCAATGACACAAACACACCTATTGGATGCACAAGATTGGTTAAAAACGCTAATTGGACTAGAATAAGCCTAGGGAGGACGAAAATGACCTAAATGTTCATCCAATGACACAAACACACCTATTGAATACACAAGATTGGTTAAAAACCCTAATTGGACAAGAATAAGCTTAGGGAGAACCAAAAAGACTTAAATGTTAATCCAATGACACAAATGACGTTATTGGATGGACAAGATTGCTTAAAAACCCTAATTGGACAAGAATAAGCCTAGGAAGGACGAAAATGACTTAAATGTTCATCCAATGACACAAACACACCTATTGGATGCACAAGATGGGTTAAAAACGCTAATTGGACTAGAATAAGCCTAGGGAGGACGAAAATGACCTAAATGTTAATCCAATGACACAAATGAACTTATTGGATGCACAAGATTGCTTAAAAACCCTAATTGGACAAGAATAAGCCTAGGGAGGACGAAAATGACCTAAATGTTCATCCAATGACACAAATGAACTTATTGGATGCACAAGATTGGTTAAAAACCCTAATTGGACAAGAATAAGCCTAGGAAGGACGAAAATGACCTAAATGTACATCCAATGACACAAATGAACTTATTGGATGCACAAAATTGGTTAAAAACCCTAATTGGACAAGAATAAGCCTAAGGAGGACGAAAATGACCTAAATGTTCATCCAATGACACAAATGAACTTATTGGATGCACAAGATTGGTTAAAAATCCTAATTAGACAAGAATAAGCCTAGGGAGGACGAAAATGACCTAAATGTTCATCCAATGACACAAACACACCTATTGGATGCACAAGATTGGTTAAAAACCCTAATTGGACAAGAATAAGCCTAGGGAGAACGAAAATGACCTAAATGTTCATCCAATGACACAAATGAACTTATTGGATGCACAAGATAGCTTAAAAACCCTAATTGCACAAGAATAAGCCAAGGGAGGACGAAAATGACTTAAATGTTAATCCAATGACACAAATGAAGTTATTGGATGCACAAGATTGGTTAAAAACCCTAATTGGACAAGAATAAGCCTAGGGTGTACGAAAATGACCTAAATGTTCATCCAATGACACAAATGAACTTATTGGATGCACAAGATTGGTTAAAAACCCTAATTGGACATGAATAAGCCTAAGGAGGACGAAAATGACCTAAATGTTAATCCAATGACACAAATGAACTTATTGGATGCACAAGATTGCTTAAAAACCCTAATTGGACAAGAATAAGCCTAGGGAGGACGAAAATGACCTAAATGTTCATCCAACGACACAAATGAACTTATTGGATGCACAAGATTGGTTAAAAACCCTAATTGGACAAGAATAAGCCTAGGAAGGACGAAAATGACCTAAATGTACATCCAATGACACAAATGAACTTATTGGATGCACAAAATTGGTTAACAACCCTAATTGGACAAGAATAAGCCTAAGGAGGACGAAAATGACCTAAATGTTCATCCAATGACACAAATGAACTTATTGGATGCACAAGATTGGTTAAAAACCCTAATTAGACAAGAATAAGCCTAGGGAGGACGAAAATGACCTAAATGTTCATCCAATGACACAACTACACCTATTGGATGCACAAGATTGGGTAAAAACCCTAATTGGACAAGAATAAGCCTAGGGAGGACGAAAATGACCTAAATGTTCATCCAATGACACAAATGAACTTATTGGATGCACAAGATTGCTTAAAAACCCAAATTGGACAAGAATAAGCCTAGAGAGGACGAAAATGACCTAAATGTTCATCCAATGACACAAATACACCTATTGGATGCAAAAGATTGGTTAGAAACCCTAATTTGACAAGAATAAGCCTAGGGAGGACGAAAATGACCTAAATGTTCATCCAATGACACAAACACACCTATTGGATGCACAAGATTGGTTAAAAACCCTAATTGGACAAGAATAAGCCTAGGGAGAACGAAAATGACCTAAATGTTCATCCAATGACACAAATGAACTTATTGGATGCACAAGATTGGTTAGAAACCCTAATTGGACAATAATAAGCCTAGGGAGGACGAAAATGACCTAAATGTTCATCCAATGACACAAATGAACTTATTGGATGCACAAGATTGCTTATAAACCCTAATTGGACAAGAATAAGCCTAGGGAGGACGAAAATGACCTAAATGTTCATCCAATGACACAAATGAACTTATTGGATGCACAAGATTGCTTAAAAACCCTAATTGGACAAGAATATGCCTAGGGAGGACGAAAAATGACCTAAATGTTCGTCCAATGACACAAATACACCTATTGGATGCAAAAGATTGGTTAGAAACCCTAATTTGACAAGAATAAGCCTAGGGAGGACGAAAATGACCTAAATGTTCATCCAATGACACAAACACACCTATTGGATGCACAAGATTGGTTAAAAATCCTAATTGGACAAGAATAAGCCTAGGGAGGACGAAAATGACCTAAATGTTCGTCCAATGACACAAACACACCTATTGGATGCACAAGATTGCATAAAAACCCTAATTGGACAAGAATAAGACTAGGGAGGACGAAAATGACCTAAATGTTCATCCAATGACACAAATGAACTTATTGGATGCACAAGATTGGTTAAAAACCCTAATTGGACAAGAATAAGTTTATGGAGGACGAAAATGACCTAAATGTTCGTCCAATGACACAAACACACCTATTGGATGCACAAGATTGCATAAAAACCCTAATTGGACAAGAATAAGACTAGGGAGGACGAAAATGACCTAAATGTTCGTCTAATGACACAAACACACCTATTGGATGCGCAAGATTGCATAAAAACCCTAATTGGACAAGAATAAGACTAGGGAGGACGAAAATGACCTAAATGTTCATCCAATGACACAAATGAACTTATTGGATGCACAAGATTGGTTAAAAACCCTAATTGGACAAGAATAAGCCTAGGGCGGACGAAAATGACCTAAATGTTCATCCAATGACACAAATGAACTTATTGGATGCACAAGATTGCTTAAAAACCCTAATTGGACAAGAATAAGCCTAGGGAGGACGAAAATGACCTAAATGTTCATCCAATGACACAAATGAACTTATTGTATGCACAAGATTGCTTAAAACCCTAATTGGACAAGAATAAGACTAGGGAGGACGAAAATGACCTAAATGTTCATCCAATGACACAAACACACCTATTGGATGCACAAGATTGGTTAAAAACCCTAATTGCACAAAACTAAGCCTAGTGAGGACGAAAATAACCTAAATGTTCATCCAATGACACAAATGAACTTATTGGATGCACAAGATTGCTTATAACCCTAATTGGACAAGAATAAGACTAGGGAGGACGAAAATGACCTAAATGTTCATCCAATGACACAAACACACCTATTGGATGCACAAGATTGGTCAGAAACCCTAATTGAACAAGAATAAGCCTAGGGAGGACGAAAATGACCTAAATGTTCATCCAATGACACAAATGAACTTATTGGATGCACAAGATTGCTTACAAACCCTAATTGGACAAGAATAAGCCTAGGGAGGACGAAAATGACCTAAATGTTCATCCAATGACACAAATGAAGTTATTGGATGCACAAGATTGGTTAAAAACCCTAATTGGACAACAATAAGCCTTGGGAGGACGAAAATGACCTAAATGTTCATCCAATGACACAAATGAACTTATTGGATGCACAGGATTGCTTAAAACCATAATTGGACAAGAATAAGACTAGGGAGGACGAAAATGACCTAAATGTTCATCCAATGACACAAACACAAGATTGGTTAGAAACCCTAATTGAACAAGAATAAGCCTAGGGAGGACGAAAATGACTTAAATCTTAATCCAATGACACAAATGAACTTATTGGATGCACAAGATTGCTTAAAACCCTAATTGGACAAGAATAAGACTAGGGAGGACGAAAATGACCTAAATGTTCATCCAATGAGACACAAACACACTTATTGGATGCACAAGATTGGTTAGAAACCCTAATTGGACAAGAATTAGCCTAGGGAGGACGAAAATTATCTAAATGTTCATCCAATGACACAAATGAACTTATTGGATGCACAAGATTGCTTAAAAACCCTAATTGGACAAGAATAAGCCTAGGGAGGACGAAAATGACCTAAATGTTCATCCAATGACACAAATGAACTTATTGGATGCACAAGATTGGTTAAAAGCCCTAATTGGACAAGAATAAGCCTTGGGAGGACGAAAATGACCTAAATGTTCATCCAATGACACAAATGAACTTATTGGATGCACAAGATTGGTTAAAAACCCTAATTGGACAAGAATAAGCCTAGGGAGGACGAAAAATGACCTAAATGTTCATCCAATGACACAAATGAACTTATTGGATGCACAAGATTGCTTAAAACCCTAATTGGACAAGAATAAGCCTAGGGAGGACGAAAATGTTCATCCAATGACACAAATGAACTTATTGGATGCACAAGAATGCTTAAAAACCCTAATTGGACAAGAATAAGCCTAGGGAGGACGAAAAATGACCTAAATGTTCATCCAATGACACAAATGAACTTATTGGATGCACAAGATTGCTTAAAACCCTAATTGGACAAGAATAAGACTAGGGAGGACGAAAATGACCTAAATGTTCATCCAATGACACAAACACACCTATTGGATGCACAAGATTAGTTAGAAACCCTAATTGAACAAGAATAAGTCTAGGGAGGACGAAAATGACCTAAATGTTCATCCAATGACACAAATGAACTTATTGGATGCACAAGATTGCTTAAAAACCCTAATTGGACAAGAATAAGCCTAGGGAGGACGAAAATGACCTAAATGTTCATCCAATGACACAAATGAACTTATTGGATGCACAAGATTGGTTAAAAACCCTAATTGGACAAAAATAAGACTAGGGAGGACGAAAATGACCTAAATGTTCATCCAATGACACAAACACACCTATTGGATGCACAAGATTGGTTAAAAACCCTAATTGGACAAGAATAAGCCTAGGGAGAACGAAAATGACCTAAATGTTCATCCAATGACACAAATGAACTTATTGGATGCACAAGATAGCTTAAAAACCCTAATTGCACAAGAATAAGCCAAGGGAGGACGAAAATGACTTAAATGTTAATCCAATGACACAAATGAAGTTATTGGATGCACAAGATTGGTTAAAAACCCTAATTGGACAAGAATAAGCCTAGGGTGTACGAAAATGACCTAAATGTTCATCCAATGACACAAATGAACTTATTGGATGCACAAGAATGGTTAAAAACCCTAATTGGACATGAATAAGCCTAAGGAGGACGAAAATGACCTAAATATTAATCCAATGACACAAATAACTTATTGGATGCACAAGATTGCTTAAAAACCCTAATTGGACAAGAATAAGCCTAGGGAGAACGAAAATGACCTAAATGTTCATCCAACGACACAAATGAACTTATTGGATGCACAAGATTGGTTAAAAACCCTAATTGGACAAGAATAAGCCTAGGAAGGACGAAAATGACCTAAATGTACATCCAATGACACAAATGAACTTATTGGATGCACAAAATTGGTTAAAAACCCTAATTGGACAAGAATAAGCCTAAGGAGGACGAAAATGACCTAAATGTTTATCCAATGACACAAATGAACTTATTGGATGCACAAGATTGGTTAAAAATCCTAATTAGACAAGAATAAGCCTAGGGAGGACGAAAATGACCTAAATGTTCATCCAATGACACAAACACACCTATTGGATGCACAAGATTGGTTAAAAACCCTAATTGGACAAGAATAAGCCTAGGGAGAACGAAAATGACCTAAATGTTCATCCAATGACACAAATGAACTTATTGGATGCACAAGATAGCTTAAAAACCCTAATTGCACAAGAATAAGCCAAGGGAGGACGAAAATGACTTAAATGTTAATCCAATGACACAAATGAAGTTATTGGATGCACAAGATTGGTTAAAAACCCTAATTGGACAAGAATAAACCTAGGGTGTACGAAAATGACCTAAATGTTCATCCAATGACACAAATGAACTTATTGGATGCACAAGAATGGTTAAAAACCCTAATTGGACATGAATAAGCCTAAGGAGGACGAAAATGACCTAAATATTAATCCAATGACACAAATGAACTTATTGGATGCACAAGATTGCTTAAAAACCCTAATTGGACAAGAATAAGCCTAGGGAGGACGAAAATGACCTAAATGTTCATCCAACGACACAAATGAACTTATTGGATGCACAAGATTGGTTAAAAACCCTAATTGGACAAGAATAAGCCTAGGAAGGACGAAAATGACCTAAATGTACATCCAATGACACAAATGAACTTATTGGATGCACAAAATTGGTTAACAACCCTAATTGGACAAGAATAAGCCTAAGGAGGACGAAAATGACCTAAATGTTCATCCAATGACACAAATGAACTTATTGGATGCACAAGATTGGTTAAAAATCCTAATTAGACAAGAATAAGCCTAGGGAGGACGAAAATGGCCTAAATGTTCATCCAATGACACAAACACACCTATTGGATGCACAAGATTGGTTAAAACCCCTAATTGGACAAGAATAAGCCTAGGGAGAACGAAAATGACCTAAATGTTCATCCAATGACACAAATGAACTTATTGGATGCACAAGATTGGTTAAAAACCCAAATTGGACAAGAATAAGCCTAAGGAGGAAGAAAATGACCTAAATGTTCATCCAATGACACAAATGAACTTATTGGATGAACAAGATTGGTTAAAAATCCTAATTAGACAAGAATAAGCCTAGGGAGGACGAAAATGACCTAAATGTTCATCCAATGACACAAACACACCTATTGGATGCACAAGATTGGTTAAAAACCCTAATTGGACAAGAATAAGCCTAGGGAGAACGAAAATGACCTAAATGTTCATCCAATGACACAAATGAACTTATTGGATGCACAAGATAGCTTAAAAACCCTAATTGGACAAGAATAAGCCTAGGGTGGACGAAAATGACTTAAATGTTCATCCAATGACACAAACACACCTATTGGATGCACAAGATTGGTTAAAAACGCTAATTGGACTAGAATAAGCCTAGGGAGGACGAAAATGACCTAAATGTTCATCCAATGACACAAACACACCTATTGAATACACAAGATTGGTTAAAAACCCTAATTGGACAAGAATAAGCTTAGGGAGAACCAAAATGACTTAAATGTTAATCCAATGACACAAATGACGTTATTGGATGGACAAGATTGCTTAAAAACCCTAATTGGACAAGAATAAGCCTAGGAAGGACGAAAATGACTTAAATGTTCATCCAATGACACAAACACACCTATTGGATGCACAAGATGGGTTAAAAACGCTAATTGGACTAGAATAAGCCTAGGGAGGACGAAAATGACCTAAATGTTCATCCAATGACACAAACACACCTATAGGATGAACAAGATTGGTTAAAAACCCTAATTGGACAAGAATAAGCCTTAGGAGGAAGAAAATGACCTAAATGTTCATCCAATGACACAAATGAACTTATTGGATGCACAAGATTGGTTAAAAATCCTAATTAGACAAGAATAAGCCTAGGGAGGACGAAAATGACCTAAATGTTCATCCAATGACACAAACACACCTATTGGATGCACAAGATTGGTTAAAAACCCTAAATGGACAAGAATAAGCCTAGGGAGAACGAAAATGACCTAAATGTTCATCCAATGACACAAATGAACTTATTGGATGCACAAGATAGCTTAAAAACCCTAATTGGACAAGAATAAGCCTAGGGTGGACGAAAATGACTTAAATGTTCATCCAATGACACAAACAAACCTATTGGATGCACAAGATTGGTTAAAAACGCTAATTGGACTAGAATAAGCCTAGGGAGGACGAAAATGACCTAAATGTTAATCCAATGACACAAACACACCTATAGGATGCAAAAGATTGGTTAAAAACCGTAATTGGACAAGAATAAGCCTAAGGAGGACGAAAATGACCTAAATGTTCGTCCAATGACACAAATGAACTTATTGGATGCACAAGATTGGTTAAAAAATCCTAATTGGACAAGAATAAGCCTAGGGAGGACGAAAATGACCTAAATGTTCATCCAATGACACAAACACACCTATTGGATGCACAAGATTGGTTAAAAACCCTAATTGGACAAGAATAAGCCTAGGGAGGACGATAATGACCTAAATGTTCATCCAATGACACAAATGAACTTATTGGATGCACAAGATAGCTTAAAAACCCTAATTGGACAAGAATAAGCCTAGGAAGGACGAAAATGACCTAAATGTACATCCAATGACACAAATGAACTTATTGGATGCACAAAATTGGTTAAAAACCCTAATTGGACAAGAATAAGCCTAGGGAGGACGAAAATGACCTAAATGTTCATCCAATCACACAAATGAACTTATTGGATGCACAGGATTGGTTTAAAACCCTAATTGGACAAGAATAATCCTAGGGTGGACGAAAATGACCTAAATGTTCATCCAATGACACAAACACACCTATTGCATGCACAAGATTGGTTAAAAACCCTAATTGGACAAGAATAAGCCTAGGGTGGACGAAAATGACCTAAATGATCATCCAATGAGACAAATGAAATTATTGCATGCACAAGATTGCTTAAAAACCCTAATTGGACAAGAATAAGCCAAGGGAGGACGAAAATGACTTAAATGTTAATCCAATGACACAAATGAAGTTATTGGATGCACAAGATTGGTTAAAAACCCTAATTGGACAAGAATAAGCCTAGGGTGTACGAAAATGACCTAAATGTTCATCCAATGACACAAATGAACTTATTGGATGCACAAGATTGGTTAAAAACCCTAATTGGACAAGAATAAGCCTAAGGAGGACGAAAATGACCTAAATGTTAATCCAATGACACAAATGAACTTATTGGATGCACAAGATTGCTTAAAAACCCTAATTGGACAAGAATAAGCCTAGGGAGGACGAAAATGACCTAAATGTTCATGCAATGACACAAATGAACTTATTGGATGCACAAGATTGGTTAAAAACCCTAATTGGACAAGAATAAGCCTAGGAAGGACGAAAATGACCTAAATGTACATCCAATGACACAAATGAACTTATTGGATGCAAAAAATTGGTTAAAAACCCTAATTGGACAAGAATAAGCCTAAGGAGGACGAAAATGACCTAAATGTTTAACCAATGACACAAATGAACTTATTGGATGCACAAGATTGGTTAAAAATCCTAATTAGACAAGAATAAGCCTAGGGAGGACGAAAATGACCTAAATGTTCATCCAATGACACAAACACACCTATTGGATGCACAAGATTGGTTAAAAACCCTAATTGGACAAGAATAAGCCTAGGGAGAACGAAAATGACCTAAATGTTCATCCAATGACACAAATGAACTTATTGGATGCACAAGATAGCTTAAAAACCCTAATTGGACAAGAATAAGCCTAGGGTGGACGAAAATGACTTAAATGTTCATCCAATGACACAAACACACCTATTGGATGCACAAGATTGGTTAAAAACGCTAATTGGACTAGAATAAGCCTAGGGAGGACGAAAATGACCTAAATGTTCATCCAATGACACAAACACACCTATAGGATGCACAAGATTGGTTAAAAACCCTAATTGGACAAGAATAAGCCTAAGGAGGACGAAAATGACCTAAATGTTCATCCAATGACACAAATGAACTTATTGGATGCACAAGATTGGTTAAAAAATCCTAATTGGACAAGAATAAGCCCAGGGAGGACGAAAATGACCTAAATGTTCACCCAATGACACAAACACACCTATTGGACGCACAAGATTGGTTAAAAACCCTAATTGGACAAGAATAAGCCTAGGAAGGACGATAATGACCTAAATGTTCATCCAATGACACAAATGAACTTATTGGATGCACAAGATAGCTTAAAAACCCTAATTGGACAAGAATAAGCCTAGGAAGGACGAAAATGACCTAAATGTACATCCAATGACACAAATGAACTTATTGGATGCACAAAATTGGTTAAAAACCCTAATTGGACAAGAATAAGCCTAGGGAGGACGAAAATGACCTAAATGTTCATCCAATGACACAAATGAACTTATTGGATGCACAGGATTGGTTTAAAACCCTAATTGGACAAGAATAATCCTAGGGTGGACGAAAATGACCTAAATGTTCATCCAATGACACAAACACACCTATTGCATGCACAAGATTGGTTAAAAACCCTAATTGGACAAGAATAAGCCTAGGGTGGACGAAAATGACCTAAATGATCATCCAATGACACAAATGAAATTATTGCATGCACAAGATTGCTTAAAAACCCTAATTGGACAAGAATAAGCCAAGGGAGGACGAAAATGACTTAAATGTTAATCCAATGACACAAATGAAGTTATTGGATGCACAAGATTGGTTAAAAACCCTAATTGGACAAGAATAAGCCTACGGTGTACGAAAATGACCTAAATGTTCATCCAATGACACAAATGAACTTATTGGATGCACAAGATTGGTTAAAAACCCTAATTGGACAAGAATAAGCCTAAGGAGGACGAAAATGACCTAAATGTTCATCCAATGACACAAATGAACTTATTGGATGCACAAGATTGGTTAAAAATCCTAATTAGACAAGAATAAGCCTAGGGAGGACGAAAATGGCCTAAATGTTCATCCAATGACACAAACACACCTATTGGATGCACAAGATTGGTTAAAACCCCTAATTGGACAAGAATAAGCCTAGGGAGAACGAAAATGACCTAAATGTTCATCCAATGACACAAATGAACTTATTGGATGCACAAGATTGGTTAAAAACCCTAATTGGACAAGAATAAGCCTAGGAAGGACGAAAATGACCTAAATGTACATCCAATGACACAAATGAACTTATTGGATGCACAAGATTGGTTAAAAACCCTAATTGGACAAGAATAAGCCTAAGGAGGACGAAAATGACCTAAATGTTCATCCAATGACACAAATGAACTTATTGGATGCACAAGATTGGTTAAAAACCCTAATTGGACAAGAATAAGCCTAGGGTGGACGAAAATGACCTAAATGTTTATCCAATGACACAAAAGAACTTATTGGAAGCACAAGATTGGTTAAAAACCCTAATTGGACAAGAATAAGCCTAGGGAGGACGAAAATGACGTAAATGTTCATCCAATGACACAAATGAACTTATTGGATGCACAAGATTGCTTAAAAACCCTAATTGGACAAGAATAAGCCTAGGGAGGACGAAAATGACCTAAATGTTCATCCAATGACACAAATGAACTTATTGGATGCACAAGATTGGTTAAAAACCCTAATTGGACAAGAATAAGCCTAGGGTGGACGAAAATGACCTTAATGTCTATCCAATGACACAAATGAACTTATTGGATGCACAAGATTGGTTAAAAACCCTAATTGGACAAGAATAAGCCTAGGGAGGACGAAAATGACCTAAATGTTCATCCAATGACACAAACACACCTATTGGATGCACAAGATTGGTTAAAAACCCTAATTGGACAAGAATAATTCTAGGGAGGACGAAAATGACCTAAATGTTCCTCCAATGACACAAATGAACTTATTGGATGCACAAGATTTGTTAGAAACCCTAATCGGACAAGAATAAAAACCTAGGGAGGACGAAAATGACCGAAATGTTCATCCAATGACACAAATGAACTTATTGGATGCACAAGATTGCTTAAAAACCCTAATTGGACAAGAATAAGCCTAGGGAGGACGAAAATGACCTAAATGTTCATCCAATGACACAAATGAACTTATTGGATCCACAAGATTGGTTAAAAACCCTAATTGGACAAGAATAAGCCTTTGGAGGACGAAAATGACCTAAATGTTCATCCAATGACACAAATGAACTTATTGGATGCACAAGATTGCTTAAAAACCCTAATTGGACAAGAATAAGCCTAGGGAGGACGAAAATGACCTAAATGTTCATCCAATGACACAAATGAACTTATTGGATGCACAAGATTGCTTAAAAACCCTAATTAGACAAGAATAAGCCTAGGGAGGACGAAAATGACCTAAATGTTCATCCAATGACACCAACACACCTATTGGATGCACAATATTGGTTAGAAACATTAATTGAACAAGAATAAGCCTAGGGAGGACGAAAATGACCTAAATGTTCATCCAATGACACAAATGAACTTATTGGATGCACAAGATTGCTTAAAAACCCTAATTGGACAAGAATAAGCCTAGGGAGGACGAAAATGACCTAAATGTTCATCCAATGACACAAATGAACTTATTGGATGCGCAAGATTGCTTAAAACCCTAATTGGACAAGAATAAGACTAGGGAGGACGAAAATGACCTAAATGTTCATCCAATGACACAAACACACCTATTGGATGCACAAGATTGGTTAGAAACCCTAATTGGACAAGAATAAGCCTAGGGAGGACGAAAATGACCTAAGTGTTAATCCAATGACACAAATGAACTTATTGGATGCACAAGATTGGTTAAAAACCCTAATTGGACAAGAATAAGCCTAGGGAGGACGAAAATGACCTAAATGTTCATCCAATGACACAAACACACCTATTGGATTCACAAGATTGGTTAAAAACCCTAATTGGACAAGAATAAGCCTAGGGAGGACGAAAATGACCTAAATGTTCATCCAATGACACAAATGAACTTATTGGATGCACAAGATTGGTTAGAAACCCTAATTGGACAAGAATAAGCCTAGGGAGGACGAAAATGACCAAAATGTTCATCCAATGACACAAATGAACTTATTGGATGCACAAGATTGCTTAAAAGCCCTAATTGGAAAAGAATAAGCCTATGGAGGACGAAAAATGACCTAAATGTTCATCCAATGACACAAATGAACTTATTGGATGCACAATATTGCTTAAAACCCTAATTGGAGAAGAATAAGACTAGGGAGGACGAAAATGACCTAAATGTTCATCCAATGACACAAACACACCTATTGGATGCACAAGATTGGTTAGAAACCCTAATTGAACAAGAATAAGCCTAGGGAGGACGAAAATGACTTAAATATTAATCCAATGACACAAATGAACTTATTGGATGCAAAAGATTGCTTAAAACCCTAATTGGACAAGAATAAGACTAGGGAGGACGAAAATGACCTAAATGTTCATCCAATGAGACACAAACACACCTATTGGATGCACAAGATTGGTTAGAAACCCTAATTGGACAAGAATAAGCCTAGGGAGGACGAAAATGATCTAAATGTTCATCCAATGACACAAATGAACTTATTGGATGCACAAGATTGCTTAAAAACCCTAATTGGACAAGAATAAGCCTAGGGAGGACGAAAATGACCTAAATGTTCATCCAATGACACAAATGAACTTATTGGATGCACAAGATTGGTTAAAAACCCTAATTGGACAAGAATAAGCCTTGGGAGGACGAAAACGACCTAAATGTTCATCCAATGACACAAATGAACTTATTGGATACACAAGATTGGTTAAAAACCCTAATTAGACAAGAATAAGCCTAGGGAGGACGAAAATGACCTAAATGTTCATCCAATGACACAAATGAACTTATTGGATGCACAAGATTGGTTAAAAACCCTAATTGGACAAGAATAAGCCTAGGAAGGACGAAAATGACCTAAATGTACATCCAATGACACAAATGAACTTATTGGATGCACAAAATTGGTTAAAAACCCTAATTGGACAAGAATAAGCCTAAGGAGGACGAAAATGACCTAAATGTTCATCCAATGACACAAATGAACTTATTGGATGCACAAGATTGGTTAAAAATCCTAATTAGACAAGAATAAGCCTAGGGAGGACGAAAATGACCTAAATGTTCATCCAATGACACAAACACACCTATTGGATGCACAAGATTGGTTAAAAACCCTAATTGGACAAGAATAAGCCTAGGGAGAACGAAAATGACCTAAATGTTCATCCAATGACACAAATGAACTTATTGGATGCACAAGATAGCTTAAAAACCCTAATTGCACAAGAATAAGCCAAGGGAGGACGAAAATGACTTAAATGTTAATCCAATGACACAAATGAAGTTATTGGATGCACAAGATTGGTTAAAAACCCTAATTGGACAAGAATAAGCCTAGGGTGTACGAAAATGACCTAAATGTTCATCCAATGACACAAATGAACTTATTGGATGCACAAGATTGGTTAAAAACCCTAATTGGACATGAATAAGCCTAAGGAGGACGAAAATGACCTAAATGTTAATCCAATGACACAAATGAACTTATTGGATGCACAAGATTGCTTAAAAACCCTAATTGGACAAGAATAAGCCTAGGGAGCACGAAAATGACCTAAATGTTCATCCAACGACACAAATGAACTTATTGGATGCACAAGATTGGTTAAAAACCCTAATTGGACAAGAATAAGCCTAGGAAGGACGAAAATGACCTAAATGTTCATCCAATGACACAAACACACCTATTGGATGCACAAGATTGGTTAAAACCCCTAATTGGACAAGAATAAGCCTAGGGAGAACGAAAATGACCTAAATGTTCATCCAATGACACAAATGAACTTATTGGATGCACAAGATTGGTTAAAAACCCTAATTGGACAAGAATAAGCCTAGGTAGGACGAAAATGACCTAAATGTTCATCCAATGACACAAATGAACTTATTGGATGAACAAGATTGGTTAAAAATCCTAATTAGACAAGAATAAGCCTAGGGAGGACGAAAATGACCTAAATGTTCATCCAATGACACAAATGAACTTATTGGATGCACAAGATAGCTTAAAAACCCTAATTGGACAAGAATAAGCCTAGGAAGGACGAAAATGACCTAAATGTACATCCAATGACACAAATGAACTTATTGGATGCACAAAATTGGTTAAAAACCCTAATTGGACAAGAATAAGCCTAGGGAGGACGAAAATGACCTAAATGTTCATCCAATCACACAAATGAACTTATTGGATGCACAGGATTGGTTTAAAACCCTAATTGGACAAGAATAATCCTAGGGTGGACGAAAATGACCTAAATGTTCATCCAATGACACAAACACACCTATTGCATGCACAAGATTGGTTAAAAACCCTAATTGGACAAGAATAAGCCTAGGGTGGACGAAAATGACCTAAATGATCATCCAATGACACAAATGAAATTATTGCATGCACAAGATTGCTTAAAAACCCTAATTCGACAAGAATAAGCCAAGGGAGGACGAAAAAGACTTAAATGTTAATCCAATGACACAAATGAAGTTATTGGATGCACAAGATTGGTTAAAAACCCTAATTGGACAAGAATAAGCCTAGGGTGTACGAAAATGACCTAAATGTTCATCCAATGACACAAATGAACTTATTGGATGCACAAGATTGGTTAAAAACCCGAATTGGACAAGAATAAGCCTAAGGAGGACGAAAATGACCTAAATGTTAATCCAATGACACAAATGAACTTATTGGATGCACAAGATTGCTTAAAAACCCTAATTGGACAAGAATAAGCCTAGGGAGGACGAAAATGACCTAAATGTTCATCCAACGACACAAATGAACTTATTGGATGCACAAGATTGGTTAAAAACCCTAATTGGACAAGAATAAGCCTAGGAAGGACGAAAATGACCTAAATGTTCATCCAATGACACAAACACACCTATTGGATGCACAAGATTGGTTAAAACCCCTAATTGGACAAGAATAAGCCTAGGGAGAACTAAAATGACCTAAATGTTCATCCAATGACACAAATGAACTTATTGGATGCACAAGATTGGTTAAAAACCCTAATTGGACAAGAATAAGCCTAAGGAGGAAGAAAATGACCTAAATGTTCATCCAATGACACAAATGAACTTATTGGATGAACAAGATTGGTTAAAAATCCTAATTAGACAAGAATAAGCCTAGGGAGGACGAAAATGACCTAAATGTTCATCCAATGACACAAATGAACTTATTGGATGCACAAGATAGCTTAAAAACCCTAATTGGACAAGAATAAGCCTAGGGTGGACGAAAATGACTTAAATGTTCATCCAATGACACAAACACACCTATTGGATGCACAAGATTGGTTAAAAACGCTAATTGGACTAGAATAAGCCTAGGGAGGACGAAAATGACCTAAATGTTCATCCAATGACACAAACACACCTATAGGATGCACAAGATTGGTTAAAAACCCTAATTGGACAAGAATAAGCCTAAGGAGGACGAAAATGACCTAAATGTTCATCCAATGACACAAATGAACTTATTGGATGCACAAGATTGGTTAAAAAATCCTAATTGGACAAGAATAAGCCCAGGGAGGACGAAAATGACCTAAATGTTCACCCAATGACACAAACACACCTATTGGACGCACAAGATTGGTTAAAAACCCTAATTGGACAAGAATAAGCCTAGGAAGGACGATAATGACCTAAATGTTCATCCAATGACACAAATGAACTTATTGGATGCACAAGATAGCTTAAAAACCCTAATTGGACAAGAATAAGCCTAGGAAGGACGAAAATGACCTAAATGTACATCCAATGACACAAATGAACTTATTGGATGCACAAAATTGGTTAAAAACCCTAATTGGACAAGAATAAGCCTAGGGAGGACGAAAATGACCTAAATGTTCATCCAATGACACAAATGAACTTATTGGATGCACAGGATTGGTTTAAAACCCTAATTGGACAAGAATAATCCTAGGGTGGACGAAAATGACCTAAATGTTCATCCAATGACACAAACACACCTATTGCATGCACAAGATTGGTTAAAAACCCTAATTGGACAAGAATAAGCCTAGGGTGGACGAAAATGACCTAAATGATCATCCAATGACACAAATGAAATTATTGCATGCACAAGATTGCTTAAAAACCCTAATTGGACAAGAATAAGCCAAGGGAGGACGAAAATGACTTAAATGTTAATCCAATGACACAAATGAAGTTATTGGATGCACAAGATTGGTTAAAAACCCTAATTGGACAAGAATAAGCCTAGGGTGTACGAAAATGACCTAAATGTTCATCCAATGACACAAATGAACTTATTGGATGCACAAGATTGGTTAAAAACCCTAATTGGACAAGAATAAGCCTAGGGAGGACGAAAATGACCTAAATGTTCATCCAATGACACAAATGAACTTATTGGATGCACAAGGTTGGTTAAAAACGATAATTGGACAAGAATAAGCCTAGGGAGGGCGAAAATGACCTAAATGTTCGTCCAATGACACAAACACACCAATTGGATGCACAAGATTGCATAAAAACCCTAATTGGACAAGAATAAGACTAGGGAGGACGAAAATGACCTAAATGTTCCTCCAATGACACAAACACGCCTATTGGATGCACAAGATTGCATAAAAACCCTAATTGGACAAGAATAAGACTAGGGAGGACGAAAATGACCTAAATGTTCATCCAATGACACAAATGAACTTATTGGATGCACAAGATTGGTTAAAAACCCTAATTGGACAAGAATAAGCCTAGGGAGGACGAAAATGACCTAAATGTTCATCCAATCACACAAATGAACTTATTGGATGCACAAGATTGGTTAAAAACCCTAATTGGACAAGAATAAGCATAGGGAGGACGAAAATGACCTAAATGTTCATCCAATGACACAAACACACCTATTGGATGCACAAGATTGCATAAAAACCCTAATTGGACAAGAATAAGACTAGGGAGGACGAAAATGACCTAAATGTTCAACCAATGACACAAATGAACTTATTGGATGCACAAGGTTGGTTAAAAACCCTAATTGGACAAGAATAAGCCTAGGGAGGACGAAAATGACCTAAATGTTCATCCAATGACACAAATGAACTTATTGGATGCGCAAGATTGGTTAAAAACCCTAATTGGACAAGAATAAGCCTAGGGAGGACGAAAATGACCTAAATGTTCATCCAATGACACAAATGAACTTATTGGATGCACAAGATTGGTTGAAAACCCTAATTGGACAAGAATAAGCCTTGGGAGGACGAAAATGACCTAAATGTTCATCCAATGACACAAATGAACTTATTGGATGCACAAGATTGGTTAAAAACCCTAATTGGACAAGAATAAGCCTAGGGTGGATTAAAATGACCTAAATGTTCATCCAATGACACAAATGAACTTATTGGATGCACAAAATTGGTTAAAAACCCT
Organism: Cicer pinnatifidum; assembly: GCA_037974775.1. NCBI lineage: Eukaryota > Viridiplantae > Streptophyta > Magnoliopsida > Fabales > Fabaceae > Cicer > Cicer pinnatifidum. The sequence continues at coordinate 74,175 of JBBPBR010000800.1, forward strand.
AATTGGACAAGAATAAGCCTAGGGAGAACGAAAATGACCTAAATGTTCATCCAATGACACAAACACACCTATTGGATGCACAAGATTGGTTAAAAACCCTAATTGGACAAGAATAAGCCTAGGGAGAACGAAAATGACCTAAATGTTCATCCAATGACACAAATGAACTTATTGGATGCACAAGATAGCTTAAAAACCCTAATTGCACAAGAATAAGCCAAGGGAGGACGAAAATGACTTAAATGTTAATCCAATGACACAAATGAAGTTATTGGATGCACAAGATTGGTTAAAAACCCTAATTGGACAAGAATAAGCCTAGGGTGTACGAAAATGACCTAAATGTTCATCCAATGACACAAATGAACTTATTGGATGCACAAGATTGGTTAAAAACCCTAATTGGACATGAATAAGCCTAAGGAGGACGAAAATGACCTAAATGTTAATCCAATGACACAAATGAACTTATTGGATGCACAAGATTGCTTAAAAACCCTAATTGGACAAGAATAAGCCTAGGGAGGACGAAAATGACCTAAATGTTCATCCAACGACACAAATGAACTTATTGGATGCACAAGATTGGTTAAAAACCCTAATTGGACAAGAATAAGCCTAGGAAGGACGAAAATGACCTAAATGTACATCCAATGACACAAATGAACTTATTGGATGCACAAAATTGGTTAACAACCCTAATTGGACAAGAATAAGCCTAAGGAGGACGAAAATGACCTAAATGTTCATCCAATGACACAAATGAACTTATTGGATGCACAAGATTGGTTAAAAATCCTAATTAGACAAGAATAAGCCTAGGGAGGACGAAAATGACCTAAATGTTCATCCAATGACACAAACACACCTATTGGATGCACAAGATTGGTTAAAAACCCTAATTGGACAAGAATAAGCCTAGGGAGAACGAAAATGACCTAAATGTTCATCCAATGACACAAATGAACTTATTGGATGCACAAGATAGCTTAAAAACCCTAATTGGACAAGAATAAGCCTAGGGTGGACGAAAATGACTTAAATGTTCATCCAATGACACAAACACACCTATTGGATGCACAAGATTGGTTAAAAACCCTAATTGGACAAGAATAAGCCTAGGGAGGACGATAATGACCTAAATGTTCATCCAATGACACAAATGAACTTATTGGATGCACAAGATAGCTTAAAAACCCTAATTGGACAAGAATAAGCCTAGGAAGGACGAAAATGACCTAAATGTACATCCAATGACACAAATGAACTTATTGGATGCACAAAATTGGTTAAAAACCCTAATTGGACAAGAATAAGCCTAGGGAGGACGAAAATGACCTAAATGTTCATCCAATCACACAAATGAACTTATTGGATGCACAGGATTGGTTTAAAACCCTAATTGGACAAGAATAATCCTAGGGTGGACGAAAATGACCTAAATGTTCATCCAATGACACAAACACACCTATTGCATGCACAAGATTGGTTAAAAACCCTAATTGGACAAGAATAAGCCTAGGGTGGACGAAAATGACCTAAATGATCATCCAATGACACAAATGAACTTATTGCATGCACAACGTTGCTTAAAAACCCTAATTGGACAAGAATAAGCCAAGGGAGGACGAAAATGACTTAAATGTTAATCCAATGACACAAATGAAGTTATTGGATGCACAAGATTGGTTAAAAACCCTAATTGGACAAGAATAAGCCTAGGGTGTACGAAAATGACCTAAATGTTCATCCAATGACACAAATGAACTTATTGGATGCACAAGATTGGTTAAAAACCCTAATTGGACAAGAATAAGACTAAGGAGGACGAAAATGACCTTAATGTTAATCCAATGACACAAATGAACTTATTGGATGCACAAGATTGCTTAAAAACCCTAATTGGACAAGAATAAGCCTAGGGTGGACGAAAATGACCTAAATGTTCATCCAATGACACAAATGAACTTATTGGATGCACAAGATTGGTTAAAAACCCTAATTGGACAAGAATAAGCCTAGGAAGGACGAAAATGACCTAAATGTACATCCAATGACACAAATGAACTTATTGGATGCACAAAATTGGTTAAAAACCCTAATTGGACAAGAATAAGCCTAAGGAGGACGAAAATGACCTAAATGTTAATCCAATGACACAAATGAACTTATTGGATGCACAAGATTGCTTAAAAACCCTAATTGGACAAGAATAATCCTAGGGTGGACGAAAAAGACCAAAATGTTCATACAATGACACAAACACACCTATTGCATGCACAAGATTGGTTAAAAACCCTAATTGGACAAGAATAAGCCTAGGGTGGACGAAAATGACCTAAATGATCATCCAATGACACAAATGAACTTATTGCATGCACAAGTTTGCTTAAAAACCATAATTGGACAAGAATAAGCCTTGGGAGGACGAAAATGACTTAAATGTTAATCCAATGTCACAAATGAAGTTATTGGATGCACAAGATTGGTTAAAAACCCTAATTGGACAAGAATAAGCCTAGGGTGGACGAAAATGACCTAAATGTTCATCAAATGACACAAATGAACTTGTTGGATGCACAAGATTGGTTAAAAACCCTACTTGGACAAGAATAAGCCTAGGGAGGACGAAAATGACCTAAATGTTAATCCAATGACACAAATGAACTTATTGGATGCACAAGATTTCTTAAAAACCCTAATTGGACAAGAATAAGCCTAGGGAGGACGAAAATGACCTAAATGTTCATCCAATGACACAAACACACCTATTGAATACACAAGATTGGTTAGAAACCCTAGTTGGACAAGAATAAGCCTAGGGAGAACGAAAATGACTTAAATGTTATGAAGTTATTGGATGCACAAGATTGGTTAAAAACCCTAATTGGACAAGAATAAGCCTAGGGTGGACGAAAATGACCTAAATGTTCATCCAATGACACAAACACACCTATTGGATGCACAAGAATGGTTAAAAACCCTAATTGCACAAGAATAAGCCTAGGGAGGACGAAAATGACCTAAATGTTCATCCAATGACACAAACACACCTATTGGATGCACAAGAATGGTTAAAAACCCTAATTGGACAAGAATAAGCCTAGGGAGGACGAAAATGACCTAAATGTTAATCCAATGACACAAATGAACTTATTTGAAGCACAAGATTGCTTAAAAACCCTAATTGGACAAGAATAAGCCTAGGGAGGAAGAAAATGACCTAAATGTTCATCCAATGACACAAACACACCTATTGGATGCACAAGATTGTTTAGAAACCCAAATTGGACAAGAATAAGAGCAGGGAGGACGAAATTGACCTAAATGTTCATCCAATGACACAAATGAACTTATTGGATGCACAAGATTGCTTAAAATCCCTAATTGGACAAGAATAAGCCTAGGGAGGACGAAAATGACCTAAATGTTCATCCAATGACACAAACACACCTATTGAATACACAAGATTGGTAAGAAATCCTAGTTGGACAAGAATAAGCCTAGGGAGAACGAAAATGACTTAAATGTTAATCCAATGACACAAATGACGTTATTGGATGGACAAGATTGCTTAAAAACCCTAATTAGACAAGAATAAGCCAAGGGAGGACGAAAATGACTTAAATGTTAATCCCATGGCACAAATGAAGTTATTGGATGCACAAGATTGGTTAAAAACCCTAATTGGACAAGAATAAGCCTAGGGTGGATGAAAATGACCTAAATGTTCATCCAATGACACAAATGAACTTATTGGACGCACAAGATTGGTTAAAAACCCTAAATGCACAAGAATAAGCCTAGGGAGGACGAAAATGACCTAAATGTTCATCCCATGACACAAACACACCTATTGCATGCACAAGATTGGTTAAAAACCCTAATTGGACAAGAATAAGCCTAGGGTGGACGAAAATGACCTAAATGATCATCCAATGACACAAATGAACTTATTGCATGCACAAGATTGCTTAAAAACCCTAATTGGACAAGAATAAGCTTAGGGAGGACGAAAATGACTTAAATGTTAATCCAATGACACAAATGAAGTTATTGGATGCACAAGATTGGTTAAAAACCCTAATTGGACAAGAATAAGCCTAGGGTGGACGAAAATGACCTAAATGTTCATCCAATGACACAAATGAACTTATTGGATGCACAAGATTGGTTAAAAACCCTAATTGCACAAGAATAAGCCTAGGGAGGACGAAAATGACCTAAATGTTCATCCAATGACACAAACACACCTATAGGATGCACAAGATTGGTTAAAAACCCTAATTGGACAAGAATAAGCCTACGGAGGACGAAAATGACCTTAATGTTCATCCAATGACACAAATGAACTTATTGGATGCACAAGATTGGTTAAAAATCCTAATTGGACAAGAATAAGCTTAGGGAGGACGAAAATGACCTAAATGTTCATCCAATGACACAAACACACCTATTGAATACACAAGATTGGTAAGAAATCCTAGTTGGACAAGAATAAGCCTAGGGAGAACGAAAATGACTTAAATGTTAATCCAATGACAAAAATGACGTTATTGGATGGACAAGATTGCTTAAAAACCCTAATTGGACAAGAATAAGCCTAGGGAGGACGAAAATGACCTAAATGTTCATCCAATGACACAAATGAACTTATTGGATGCACAGGATTGGTTAAAAACCCTAATTGGACAAGAATAAGCCTAGGGAGGACGAAAATGACCTAAATGTTCATCCAATGACACAAATGAACTTATTGGATGCACAGGATTGGTTAAAAACCCTAATTGGACAAGAATAAGCCTGGGGTGGACAAAAATGACCTAAATGTTAATCCAATGACACAAACACACCTATTGCATGCACAAGATTGGTTAAAAACCCTAATTGGACAAGAATAAGCCTAGGGTGGACGAAAATGACCTAAATGATCATCCAATGACACAAATGAACTTATTGCATGCGCAAGATTGCTTAAAAACCCTAATTGGACAAGAATAAGCCTAGGGAGGACGAAAATGACTTAAATGTTAATCCAATGACACAAATGAAGTTATTGGATGCACAAGATTGGTTAAAAACCCTAATTGGACAAGAATAAGCCTAGGGTGGACGAAAATGACCTAAATGTTCATCCAATGACACAAATGAACTTATTGGATGCACAGGAGTGGTTAAAAACCCTAATTGGACAAGAATAAGCCTAGGGAGGACGAAAATGACCTAAATGTTCATCCAATGACACAAATGAACTTATTGGATGCACAGGATTGGTTAAAAACCCTAATTGGACAAGAATAAGCCTGGGGTGGTCGAAAATGACCTAAATGTTAATCCAATGACACAAACACACCTATTGCATGCACAAGATTGGTTAAAAACCGTAATTGGACAAGAATAAGCCTAGGGTGGACGAAAATGACCTAAATGATCATCCAGTGACACAAATGAACTTATTGCATGCACAAGATTGCTTAAAAACCCTAATTGGACAAGAATAAGCCTAGGTAGGACGAAAATGACTTAAATGTTAATCCAATGACAAAAATGAAGTTATTGGATGCACAAGATTGGTTAAAAACCCTAATTGGACAAGAATAAGCCTAGGGTGGACGAAAATGACCTAAATGTTCATCCAATGACACAAATGAACTTATTGGATGCACAAGATTGGTTAAAAACCCTAATTGCACAAGAATAAGCCTAGGGAGGACGAAAATGACCTAAATGTTCATCCACTGACACAAACACACCTATAGGATGCACAAGATTGGTTAAAAACCCTAATTGGACAAGAATAAGCCTACGGAGGAAGAAAATGACCTAAATGTTCATCCAATGACACAAATGAACTTATTGGATGCACAAGATTGGTTAAAAATCCTAATTGGACAAGAATAAGCTTAGGGAGGACGAAAATGACCTAAATGTTCATCCAATGACACAAACACACCTCTTGAATACACAAGATTGGTAAGAAATCCTAGTTGGACAAGAATAAGCCTAGGGAGAATGAAAATGACTTAAATGTTAATCCAATGACACAAATGACGTTATTGGATGGACAAGATTGCTTAAAAACCCTAATTGGACAAGAATAAGCCTAGGGAGGACGAAAATGACCTAAATGTTCATCCAATGACACAAATGAACTTATTGGATGCACATGATTGGTTAAAAACCCTAATTGGACAAGAATAAGCCTGGGGTGGACGAAAATGACCTAAAAGTTAATCCAATGACACAAACACACCTATTGCATGCACAAGATTGGTTAAAAACCCTAATTGGACAAGAATAAGCCTAGGGTGGACGAAAATGACCTAAATGATCATCCAATGACACAAATGAACTTATTGCATGCACAAGATTGCTTAAAAACCCTAATTGGACAAGAATAAGCCTAGGGAGGACGAAAATGACTTAAATGTTAATCCAATGACACAAATGAAGTTATTGGATGCACAAGATTGGTTAAAAACCCTAATTGGACAAGAATAAGCCTAGGGTGGACGAAAATGACCTAAATGTTCATCCAATGACACAAATGAACTTATTGGATGCACAAGATTGGTTAAAAAGCCTAATTGCACAAGAATAAGCCTAGGGAGGACGAAAATGACCTAAATGTTCATCCAATGACACAAACACACCTATAGGATGCACAGATTGGTTAAAAACCCTAATTGGACAAGAATAAGCCTACGGAGGACGAAAATGACCTAAATGTTCATCCAATGACACAAATGAACTTATTGGATGCACAAGATTGGTTAAAAATCCTAATTGGACAAGAATAAGCTTAGGGAGGACGAAAATGACTTAAATGTTCATCCAATGACACAAACACACCTATTGAATACACAAGATTGGTAAGAAATCCTAGTTGGACAAGAATAAGCCTAGGGAGAATGAAAATGACTTAAATGTTAATCCAATGACACAAATGACGTTATTGGATGGACAAGATTGCTTAAAAACCCTAATTGGACAAGAATAAGCCAAGGGAGGACGAAAATGACTTAAATGTTAATCCAATGGCACAAATGAAGTTATTGGATGCACAAGATTGGTTAAAAACCCTAATTGGACAAGAATAAGCCTAGGGTGGATGACAATGACCTAAATGTTCATCCAATGACACAAATGAACTTATTGGACGCACAAGATTGGTTAAAAACCCTAAATGCACAAGAATAATCCTAGGGAGGACGAAAATGACCTAAATGTTCATCCAATGACACAAACACACCTATTGGATGCACAAGATTGGTTAAAAACCCTAATTGGACAAGAATAAGCCTAGGGAGGACGAAAATGACCTAAATGTTCATCAAATGACACAAACACACCTATTGGATGCACAAGATTGGTTAAAAACCCTACTTGGACAAGAATAAGCCTAGGGAGGACGAAAATGACCTAAATGTTAATCCACTGACACAAATGAACTTATTGGATGCACAAGATTGCTTAAAAACCCTAATTGGACAAGAATAAGCCTAGGGAGGACGAAAATGACCTAAATGTTCATCCATTGACACAAACACACCTATTGGATGCACAAGAATGGTTAAAAACCCTAATTGGACAAGAATAAGCCTAAGGTGGACGAAAATGACCTAAATGTTCATCCAATGACACAAATGAACTTATTGGATGCACAAGATTGCTTAAAAACCCTAATTGGTCAAGAATAAGGCTAGGGAGGACGAAAATTACCTAAATGTTCATCCAATGACACAAACACACCTATTGAATACACAAGATTGGTTAAAAACCCTAATTGGACAAGAATAAGCCTAGGGAGAACGAAAATGACTTAAATGTTCATCCAATGACACAAACACACCTATTGGATGCACAAGATTGGTTAAAAACGCTAATTGGACTAGAATAAGCCTAGGGAGGACGAAAATGACCTAAATGTTCATCCAATGACACAAACACACCTATAGGATGCACAAGAATGGTTAAAAACCCTAATTGGACAAGAATAAGCCTAAGGAGGACGAAAATGACCTAAATGTTCATCCAATGACACAAATGAACTTATTGGATGCACAAGATTGGTTAAAAATCCTAATCGGACAAGAATAAGCCTAGGGAGGATGAAAATGACCTAAATGTTCATCCAATGACACAAATGAACTTATTGGATGCATAAGATAGCTTAAAAACCCTAATTGGACAAGAATAAGCCTAGGGAGGACGAAAATGACCTAAATGTACATCCAATGACACAAATGAACTTATTGGATGCACAAGATTGGTTAAAAACACGAATTGGACAAGAATAAGCCTAGGGAGGACGAAAATGACCTAAATGTTCATCCAATGACACAAATGAACTTATTGGATGCACACGATTGGTTAAAAACCCTAATTGGACAAGAATAAGCCTGGGGTGGACGAAAATGACCTAAATGTTAATCCAATGACACAAACACACCTATTGCATGCACAAGATTGGTTAAAAACCCTAATTGGACAAGAATAAGCCTAGGGTGGACGAAAATGACCTAAATGATCATCCAATGACACAAATGAACTTATTGCATGCACAAGATTGCTTAAAAACCCTAATTGGACAAGAATAAGCCTAGGGAGGACGAAAATGACTTAAATGTTAATCCAATGACACAAATGAAGTTATTGGACGCACAAGATTGGTTAAAAACCCTAATTGGACAAGAATAAGCCTAGGGTGGACGAAAATGACCTAAATGTTCATCCAATGACACAAATGAACTTATTGGATGCACAAGATTGGTTAAAAACCCTAATTGCACAAGAATAAGCCTAGGGAGGACGAAAATTACCTAAATGTTCATCCAATGACACAAACACACCTATAGGATGCACAAGATTGGTTAAAAACCCTAATTGGACAAGAATAAGCCTACGGAGGACGAAAATGACCTAAATGTTCATCCAATGACACAAATGAACTTATTGGATGCACAAGATTGGTTTAAAACCCTAATTGGACAAGAATACGCCTAGGGAGGACGAAAATGACCTGAATGTACATCCAATGACACAAACACACCTATTGGATGCTCAAGATTGGTTAAAAACGCTAATTGGACTAGAATAAGCCTAGGGAGGACGAAAATGACCTAAATGTTCATCCAATGACACAAACACACCTATAGGATGCACAAGAATGGTTAAAAACCCTAATTGGACAAGAATAAGCCTAGGGAGGACGAAAATGACCTAAATGTTCATCCATTGACACAAACACACCTATTGGATGCACAAGAATGGTTAAAAACCCTAATTGGACAAGAATAAGCCTAAGGAGGACGAAAATGACCTAAATGTTCATCCAATGACACAAATGAACTTATTGGATGCACAAGATTGCTTAAAAACCCTAATTGGTCAAGAATAAGGCTAGGGAGGACGAAAATGACCTAAATGTTCATCCAATGACACAAACACACCTATTGAATACACAAGATTGGTTAAAAACCCTAATTGGACAAGAATAAGCCTAGGGAGAACGAAAATGACTTAAATGTTCATCCAATGACACAAACACACCTATTGGATGCACAAGATTGGTTAAAAACGCAAATTGGACTAGAATAAGCCTAGGGAGGACGAAAATGACCTAAATGTTCATCCAATGACACAAACACACCTATAGGATGCACAAGAATGGTTAAAAACCCTAATTGGACAAGAATAAGCCTAAGGAGGACGAAAATGACCTAAATGTTCATCCAATGACACAAATGAACTTATTGGATGCACAAGATTGGTTAAAAATCCTAATCGGACAAGAATAAGCCTAGGGAGGATGAAAATGACCTAAATGTTCATCCAATGACACAAATGAACTTATTGGATGCATAAGATAGCTTAAAAACCCTAATTGGACAAGAATAAGCCTAGGGAGGACGAAAATGACCTAAATGTACATCCAATGACACAAATGAACTTATTGGATGCACAAGATTGGTTAAAAACACGAATTGGACAAGAATAAGCCTAGGGAGGACGAAAATGACCTAAATGTTCATCCAATGACACAAATGAACTTATTGGATGCACACGATTGGTTAAAAACCCTAATTGGACAAGAATAAGCCTGGGGTGGACGAAAATGACCTAAATGTTAATCCAATGACACAAACACACCTATTGCATGCACAAGATTGGTTAAAAACCCTAATTGGACAAGAATAAGCCTAGGGTGGACGAAAATGACCTAAATGATCATCCAATGACACAAATGAACTTATTGCATGCACAAGATTGCTTAAAAACCCTAATTGGACAAGAATAAGCCTAGGGAGGACGAAAATGACTTAAATGTTAATCCAATGACACAAATGAAGTTATTGGACGCACAAGATTGGTTAAAAACCCTAATTGGACAAGAATAAGCCTAGGGTGGACGAAAATGACCTAAATGTTCATCCAATGACACAAATGAACTTATTGGATGCACAAGATTGGTTAAAAACCCTAATTGCACAAGAATAAGCCTAGGGAGGACGAAAATTACCTAAATGTTCATCCAATGACACAAACACACCTATAGGATGCACAAGATTGGTTAAAAACCCTAATTGGACAAGAATAAGCCTACGGAGGACGAAAATGACCTAAATGTTCATCCAATGACACAAATGAACTTATTGGATGCACAAGATTGGTTTAAAACCCTAATTGGACAAGAATACGCCTAGGGAGGACGAAAATGACCTGAATGTACATCCAATGACACAAACACACCTATTGGATGCTCAAGATTGGTTAAAAACGCTAATTGGACTAGAATAAGCCTAGGGAGGACGAAAATGACCTAAATGTTCATCCAATGACACAAACACACCTATAGGATGCACAAGAATGGTTAAAAACCCTAATTGGACAAGAATAAGCCTAGGGAGGACGAAAATGACCTAAATGTTCATCCATTGACACAAACACACCTATTGGATGCACAAGAATGGTTAAAAACCCTAATTGGACAAGAATAAGCCTAAGGAGGACGAAAATGACCTAAATGTTCATCCAATGACACAAATGAACTTATTGGATGCACAAGATTGCTTAAAAACCCTAATTGGTCAAGAATAAGGCTAGGGAGGACGAAAATGACCTAAATGTTCATCCAATGACACAAACACACCTATTGAATACACAAGATTGGTTAAAAACCCTAATTGGACAAGAATAAGCCTAGGGAGAACGAAAATGACTTAAATGTTCATCCAATGACACAAACACACCTATTGGATGCACAAGATTGGTTAAAAACGCTAATTGGACTAGAATAAGCCTAGGGAGGACGAAAATGACCTAAATGTTCATCCAATGACACAAACACACCTATAGGATGCACAAGAATGGTTAAAAACCCTAATTGGACAAGAATAAGCCTAAGGAGGACGAAAATGACCTAAATGTTCATCCAATGACACAAATGAACTTATTGGATGCACAAGATTGGTTAAAAATCCTAATCGGACAAGAATAAGCCTAGGGAGGACGAAAATGACCTAAATGTACATCCAATGACACAAATGAACTTATTGGATGCACAAGATTGGTTAAAAATCCTAATCGGACAAGAATAAGCCTAGGGTGGACGAAAATGACCTAAATGTTCATCCAATGACACAAATGAACTTATTGGATGCATAAGATAGCTTAAAAACCCTAATTGGACAAGAATAAGCCTAGGGAGGACGAAAATGACCTAAATGTACATCCAATGACACAAATGAACTTATTGGATGCACAAGATTGGTTAAAAACACGAATTGGACAAGAATAAGCCTAGGGAGGACGAAAATGACCTAAATGTTCATCCAATGACACAAATGAACTTATTGGATGCACAGGATTGGTTAAAAACCCTAATTGGACAAGAATAAGCCTGGGGTGGACGAAAATGACTTAAATGTTAATCCAATGACACAAACACACCTATTGCATGCACAAGATTGGTTAAAAACCCTAATTGGACAAGAATAAGCCTAGGGTGGACGAAAATGACCTAAATGTTCATCCAATGACACAAATGAACTTATTGGATGCATAAGATAGCTTAAAAACCCTAATTGGACAAGAATAAGCCTAGGGAGGACGAAAATGACCTAAATGTACATCCAATGACACAAATGAACTAATTGGATGCACAAGATTGGTTAAAAACACGAATTGGACAAGAATAAGCCTAGGGAGGACGAAAATGACCTAAATGTTCATCCAATGACACAAATGAACTTATTGGATGCACAGGATTGGTTAAAAACCCTAATTGGACAAGAATAAGCCTGGGGTGGACGAAAATGACTTAAATGTTAATCCAATGACACAAACACACCTATTGCATGCACAAGATTGGTTAAAAACCCTAATTGGACAAGAATAAGCCTAGGGAAGACGAAAATGACCTAAATGTTCATCCAATGACACAAACACACCTATAGGATGCACAAGATTGGTTAAAAACCCTAATTGGACAAGAATAAGCCTACGGAGGACGAAAATGACCTAAATGTTCATCCAATGACACAAATGAACTTATTGGATGCACAAGATTGGTTAAAAATCCTAATTGGACAAGAATAAGCTTAGGGAGGACGAAAATGACCTAAATGTTCATCCAATGACACAAACACACCTATTGGATGCACAAGATCGGTTAAAAACCCTAATTGGACAAGAATAAGCCCATGGAGGACGAAAATGACCTAAATGTTCATCCAATGACACAAATGATCTAAATATACATCCAATGACACAAATGAACTTATTGGATGCACAAGATTGGTTAAAAACCCTAATTGGACAAGAATAAGCCTAGGGAGGACGAAAATGACTTAAATGTTCATCCAATCACACAAATGAACTTATTGGATGCACAGGATTGGTAAAAAACCCTAATTGGACAAGAATAAGCCTAGGGTGGACGAAAATGACCTAAATGATCATCCAATGACACAAATGAACTTATTGCATGCACAAGATTGCTTTAAAACCCTAATTGGACAAGAATAAGCCTAGGGAGGACGAAAATGACTTAAATGTTAATCCAATGACACAAATGAAGTTATTGGACGCACAAGATTGGTTAAAAACCCTAATTGGACAAGAATAAGCCTAGGGTGGACGAAAATGACCTAAATGTTCATCCAATGACACAAATGAACTTATTGGATGCACAAGATTGGTTAAAAACCCTAATTGCACAAGAATAAGCCTAGGGAGGACGAAAATGACCTAAATGTTAATCCAATGACACAAATGAACTTATTGGATGCACAAGATTGGTTAAAAACCCTAATTGGACAAGAATAAGCCTACGGAGGACGAAAATGACCTAAATGTTAATCCAACGACACAACTCAACTTATTGGATGCAAAGATTGGTTAAAAACCCTAATTGGACAAGAATAAGCCTATGGAGGACGAAAATGACCTAATTGATCATCCAATGACACAAACACACCTATTGGATGCACAAGATTGGTTAAAAACCCTAATTGGACAAGAATAAGCCTAGGGAGGACGAAAATGACCTAAATGTTAATCCAATGACACAACTCAACTTATTGGATGCACAAGATTGGTTAAAATCCCTAATTGGACAAGAATAAGCCTGGGGAGGACGAAGATGACCTAATTGATCATCCAATGACACAAACACACCTATTGGATGCACAAGATTGGTTAAAAACCCTAATTGGACAAGAATATGCCTAGGGAGGACGAAAATGATCTAATTGGCCATCCAATGACACAAACACACCTATTGGATGCACAAGATTGGTTAAAAACCCTAATTGGACAAGAATAAGCCTAGGGAGGTCGAAAATAACCTAATTGATCATCCAATGACACAAACACACCTATTGGATGCACAAGATTGGTTAAAAACCCTAATTGCACAAGAATATGCCTAGGGAGGACGAAAATGACCTAAATGTTAATCCAATGACACAAATGAACTTATTGGATGCACAAGATTGGTTAAAAACCCTTATTGGACAAGAATAAGCCTAGGGAGGACGAAAATGACCTAAATGTTAATCCAATGACACAACTCAACTTATTGGATGCCAGGATTGGTTAAAAACCCTAATTGGACAAGAATAAGCCTAGGGAGGACGAAAATGACCTAATTGATCATCCAATGACACAAACACACCAATTGGATGCACAAGATTCGTTAAAAACCCTAATTGGACAAGAATATGCCTAGGGAGGACGAAAATGACCTAATTGATCATCCAATGACACAAACACACCTATTGGATGCACAAGATTGGTTAAAAACCCTAATTGGACAAGAATATGCCTAGGGAGGACGAAAATGACCTAAATATTAATCAATGACACAAATGAACTTATTGGATGCACAAGATTGGTTAAAAAAACTAATTGGGCAAGAATAAGCCTAGGGAGGACGAAAATGACCTAATTGATCATCCAATGACACAAACACACCTATTGGAAGCACAAGATTGGTTAAAAACCCTAATTGGACAAGAATATGCCTAGGGAGGACGAAAATGACCTAAAAGTTAATCCAATGACACAAATGAACTTATTGGATGCACAAGATTGGTTAAAAACCCTAATTGGACAAGAATAAGCCTAGGGAGGACGAAAATGACCTAAATGTTCATCCAATGACACAAACACACCTATTGGATGCACAAGATTGGTTAGAAACCCTAATTGGACAAGAATAAGCCTAGGAAGGACGAAAATGACCTAAATGTTAATCCAATGACACAAATGAACTTATTGGATGCACAAGATTGCTTAACACCCTAATTGGACAAGAATAAGACTAGGGAGGACGAAAATGACCTAAATGTTCATCCAATGACACAAATGAACTTATTGGATGCACAAGATTGCTTAAAACCCTAATTGGACAAGAATAAGACTAGGGTGGACGAAAATGACCTAAATGTTCATCCAATGACACAAATGAACTTATTGGATGCACAAGATTGGTTAAAAACCCTAATTGGACAAGAATAAGCCTAGGGAGGACGAAAATGACCTAAATGTTCATCCAATGACACAAACACACCTATTGGATGCACAAGATTGGTTAGAAACCCTAATTGGACAAGAATAAGCCTAGCGAGGACGAAAATGACCTAAATATTCATCCAATGACACAAATGAACTTATTGGATGCACAAGATTGCTTAAAACCCTAATTGGACAAGAATAAGACTAGGGAGGACGAAAATGACCTAAATGTTCATCCAATGGCACAAACACACCTATTGGATGCACAAGATTGGTTAGAAACCCTAATTGGGCAAGAATAAGCCTTGGGAGGACGAAAATGACCTAAATGTTCATCCGATGACACAAATGAACTTATTGGATGCACAAGATTGGTTAAAAACCCTAATTGGACAAGAATAAGCCTAGGGAGGACGAAAATGACCTAAATGTTCATCCAATGACACAAACACACCTATTGGATGCACAAGATTGGTTAGAAACCCTAATTGGACAAGAATAAGCCTAGGGAGGACGAAAATGACCTAAATGTTAATCCAATGACACAAATGAACTTTTGGATGCACAAGATTGGTTAGAAACCCTAATTGGACAAGAATAAGCCTAGGGAGGACGAAAATGACCTAATTGTTCATCAAATGACTAAACACACCTATTGGATGCACAAGATTGGTTAGAAACCCTAATTGGACAAGAATAAGCCTAGGGAGGACGAAAATGATCTAAATGTTCACCCAATGACACAAATGAACTTATTGGATGCACAAGATTGGTTAAAAACCCTAATTGGACAAGAATAAGCCTAGGGAGGACGAAAATGACCTAAATGTTCATCCAATGACACAAACACACCTATTGGATGCACAAGATTGGTTAGAAACCCTAATTGGACAAGAATAAGCTTAGGAAGGACGAAAATGACCTAAATGTTCATCGAATGACACAAACACACCTACTGAATGCACAAGATTGTTTAGAAACCCTAATTGGACAAGAATAAGCATAGGGAGGACGAAAATGACCTAAATGTTCATCCAATGACACAAACACACCTATTGAATGCACAAGATTGTTTAGAAACCCTAATTGGACAAGAATAAGCTTAGGGAGGACGAAAATGACCTAAATGTTCATCCAATGACACAAATAAACTTATTGGATGCACAAGATTGGTTAAAAACCCTAATTGGACAAGAATAAGCCTAGGGAGGACGAAAATGACCTAAATGTTCATCCAATGACACAATTGAACTTATTGGATGCACAAGATTGGTTAAAAACCCTAATTGGACAAGAATAAGCCTAGGGAGGACGAAAATGACCTAAATGTTAATCCAATAACACAAACACACCTATTGGATGCCCAAGATTGGTTAGAAACCATAATTGGACAAGAATAAGCCTAGGGAGGAGGAAAATGACCTAAATGTTAATCCAATGACACAAATGAACTTATTGGATGCACAAGATTGGTTAAAAACCCTAATTGGACAAGAATAAGCCTAGGGAGGACGAAAATTACCTAAATGTTCATCCAATGACACCAACACACCTATTGGATGCACAAGATTGGTTAAAAACCCTAATTGGATAAGAATAAGCATAGGGAGGACGAAAATGACCTAAATGTTCACCCAATGACACAAATGAACTTATTCGATGCACAAGATTGGTTAAAAACCCTAATTGGACAAGAATAAGCCTAGGGAGGACGAAAATGACCTAAATGTTCATCCAATGACACAATTGAACTTATTGGATGCACAAGATTGGTTAAAAACCCTAATTGGACAAGAATAAGCCTAGGGAGGACGAAAATGACCTAAATGTTCATCCAATGACACAATTGAACTTATTGGATGCACAAGATTGGTTAAAAACCCTAATTCGACAAGAATAAGCCTAGGGAGGACGAAGATGACCTAAATGTTAATCCAATGACACAAACACACCTATTGGATGCCCAAGATTGGTTAGAAACCATAATTGGACAAGAATAAGCCTAGGGAGGACGAAAATGACCTAAATGTTAATCCAATGACACAAATGAACTTATTGGATGCACAAGATTGGTTAAAAACCCTAATTGGACAAGAATAAGCCTAGGGAGGACGAAAATGACCTAAATGTTCATCCAATGACACAAACACACCTATTGGATGCACAAGATTGGTTAGAAACCCTAATTGGACAAGAATATGCCTTGGGAGGATGAAAATGACCTAAATATTCATCCAATGACACAAATGAACTTATTGGATGCACAAGATTGCTTAAAACCCTAATTGGACAAGAATAAGACTAGGGAGGACGAAAATGACCTAAATGTTCATCCAATGACACAAACACACCTATTGGATGCACTAGATTGGTTAGAAACCCTAATTGAACAAGAATAAGCCTAGGGAGGACGAAATAGACCTAAATGTTCATCCAATGACACAAATGAACTTATTGGATGCACAAGATTGGTTAAAAACCCTAATTGGACAAGAATAAGCCTTGGGAGGACGAAAATGACCTAAATGTTCATCCAATGACACAAATGAACTTATTGGATGCACAACATTGGTTAAAAACCCTAATTGGACAAGAATAAGCCTAGGGTGGACGAAAATGACCTAAATGTTCATCCAATGACACAAATGAACTTATTGGATGCACAAGATTGGTTAAAAACCCTAATTGCACAAGAATAAGCCTAGGGAGGACGAAAATGACCTAAATGTTCATCCAATGACACAAACACACCTATAGGATGCACAAGATTGGTTAAAAACCCTAATTGGACAAGAATAAGCCTACGGAGGACGAAAATGACCTAAATGTTCATCCAATGACACAAATGAACTTATTGGATGCACAAGATTGGTTTAAAACCCTAATTGGACAAGAATACGCCTACGGAGGACGAAAATGACCTAAATGTACATCCAATGACACAAACACACCTATTGGATGCTCAAGATTGGTTAAAAACGCTAATTGGACTAGAATAAGCCTAGGGAGGACGAAAATGACCTAAATGTTCATCCAATGACACAAACACACCTATAGGATGCACAAGAATGGTTAAAAACCCTAATTGGACAAGAATAAGCCTAAGGAGGACGAAAATGACCTAAATGTTCATCCAATGACACAAATGAACTTATTGGATGCACAAGATTGGTTAAAAACCCTAATCGGACAAGAATAAGCCTAGGGAGGACGAAAATGACCTAAATGTTCATCCAATGACACAAATGAACTTATTGGATGCATAAGATAGCTTAAAAACCCTAATTGGACAAGAATAAGCCTAGGGAGGACGAAAATGACCTAAATGTACATCCAATGACACAAACACACCTATTGGATGCTCAAGATTGGTTAAAAACGCTAATTGGACTAGAATAAGCCTAGGGAGGACGAAAATGACCTAAATGTTCATCCAATGACACAAACACACCTATAGGATGCACAAGAATGGTTAAAAACCCTAATTGGACAAGAATAAGCCTAAGGAGGACGAAAATGACCTAAATGTTCATCCAATGACACAAATGAACTTATTGGATGCACAAGATTGGTTAAAAATCCTAATCGGACAAGAATAAGCCTAGGGAGGACGAAAATGACCTAAATGTTCATCCAATGACACAAATGAACTTATTGGATGCATAAGATAGCTTAAAAACCCTAATTGGACAAGAATAAGCCTAGGGAGGACGAAAATGACCTAAATGTACATCCAATGACACAAATGAACTAATTGGATGCACAAGATTGGTTAAAAACACGAATTGGACAAGAATAAGCCTAGGGAGGACGAAAATGACCTAAATGTTCATCCAATGACACAAATGAACTTATTGGATGCACATGATTGGTTAAAAACCCTAATTGGACAAGAATAAGCCTGGGGTGGACGAAAATGACTTAAATGTTAATCCAATGACACAAACACACCTATTGCATGCACAAGATTGGTTAAAAACCCTAATTGGACAAGAATAAGCCTAGGGTGGACGAAAATGACCTAAATGTTCATCCAATGACACAAATGAACTTATTGGATGCACAAGATTGGTTAAAAACCCTAATTGCACAAGAATAAGCCTAGGGAAGACGAAAATGACCTAAATGTTCATCCAATGACACAAACACACCTATAGGATGCACAAGATTGGTTAAAAACCCTAATTGGACAAGAATAAGCTTACGGAGGACGAAAATGACCTAAATGTTCATCCAATGACACAAATGAACTTATTGGATGCACAAGATTGGTTAAAAATCCTAATTGGACAAGAATAAGCTTAGGGAGGACGAAAATGACCTAAATGTTCATCCAATGACACAAACACACCTATTGGATGCACAAGATCGGTTAAAAACCCTAATTGGACAAGAATAAGCCCATGGAGGACGAATATGACCTAAATGTTCATCCATTGACACAAATGATCTAAATATACATCCAATGACACAAATGAACTTATTGGATGCACAAGATTGGTTAAAAACCCTAATTGGACAAGAATAAGCCTAGGGAGGACGAAAATGACTTAAATGTTCATCCAATCACACAAATGAACTTATTGGATGCACAGGATTGGTAAAAAACCCTAATTGGACAAGAATAAGCCTAGGGTGGACGAAAATGACCTAAATGATCATCCAATGACACAAATGAACTTATTGCATGCACAAGATTGCTTAAAAACCCTAATTGGACAAGAATAAGCCTAGGGAGGACGAAAATGACTTAAATGTTAATCCAATGACACAAATGAAGTTATTGGACGCACAAGATTGGTTAAAAACCCTAATTGGACAAGAATAAGCCTAGGGTGGACGAAAATGACCTAAATGTTCATCCAATGACACAAATGAACTTATTGGATGCACAAGATTGGTTAAAAACCCTAATTGCACAAGAATAAGCCTAGGGAGGACGAAAATGACCTAAATGTTCATCCAATGACACAAACACACCTATAGGATGCACATAATTGGTTAAAAACCCTAATTGGACAAGAATAAGCCTACGGAGGACGAAAATGACCTAAATGTTCATCCAATGACACAAATGAACTTATTGGATGCACAAGATTGGTTAAAAATCCTAATTGGACAAGAATAAGCTTAGGGAGGACGAAAGTGACCTAAATGTTCATCCAATGACACAAACACACCTATTGGATGCACAAGATCGGTTAAAAACCCTAATTGGACAAGAATAAGCCCAGGGAGGACGAAAATGACCTAAATGTTCATCCATTGACACAAATGATCTAAATATACATCCAATGAGACAAACACACCTATTGAATACACAAGATTGGTTAAAATTCCTAATTGGACAAGAATAAGCCTAGGGAGAACGAAAATGACTTAAATGTTCATCCAATGACAGAAACACACCTATTGGATGCACAAGATTGGTTAAAAACGCTAATTGGACTAGAATAAGCCTAGGGAGGACGAAAATGACCTAAATGTTCATCCAATGACACAAACACACCTATAGGATGCACAAGAATGGTTAAAAACCCTAATTGGACAAGAATAAGCCTAAGGAGGACGAAAATGACCTAAATGTTCATCCAATGACACAAATGAACTTATTGGATGCACAAGATTGGTTAAAAATCCTAATCGGACAAGAATAAGCCTAGGGAGGATGAAAATGACCTAAATGTTCATCCAATGACACAAATGAACTTATTGGATGCATAAGATAGCTTAAAAACCTTAATTGGACAAGAATAAGCCTAGGGAGGACGAAAATGACCTAAATGTACATCCAATGACACAAATGAACTTATTGGATGCACAAGATTGGTTAAAAACACGAATTGGACAAGAATAAGCCTAGGGAGGACGAAAATGACCTAAATGTTCATCCAATGACACAAATGAACTTATTGGATGCACAGGATTGGTTAAAAACCCTAATTGGACAAGAATAAGCCTGGGGTGGACGAAAATGACCTAAATGTTAATCCAATGACACAAACACACCTATTGCATGCACAAGATTGGTTAAAAACCCTAATTGGACAAGAATAAGCCTAGGGTGGACGAAAATGACCTTAATGATCATCCAATGACACAAATGAACTTATTGCATGCACAAGATTGCTTAAAAACCCTAACTGGACAAGAATAAGCCTAGGGAGGACGAAAATGACTCAAATGTTAATCCAATGACACAAATGAAGTTATTGGATGCACAAGATTGGTTAAAAACCCTAATTGGACAATAATAAGCCTAGGGTGGACGAAAATGACCTAAATGTTCATCCAATGACACAAATGAACTTATTGGATGCACAAGATTGGTTAAAAACCCTAATTGCACAAGAATAAGCCTAGGGAGGACGAAAATGACCTAAATGTTCATCCAATGACACAAACACACCTATAGGATGCACAAGATTGGTTAAAAACCCTAATTGGACAAGAATAAGCCTACGGAGGACGAAAATGACCTAAATGTTCATCCAATGACACAAATGAACTTATTGGATGCACAAGATTGGTTTAAAACCCTAATTGGACAAGAATACGCCTAGGGAGGACGAAAATGACCTAAATGTACATCCAATGACACAAACACACCTATTGGATGCTCAAGATTGGTTAAAAACGCTAATTGGACTAGAATAAGCCTAGGGAGGACGAAAATGACCTAAATGTTCATCCAATGACACAAACACACCTATAGGATGCACAAGAATGGTTAAAAACCCTAATTGGACAAGAATAAGCCTAAGGAGGACGAAAATGACCTAAATGTTCATCCAATGACACAAATGAACTTATTGGATGCACAAGATTGGTTAAAAATCCTAATCGGACAAGAATAAGCCTAGGGAGGACGAAAATGACCTAAATGTTCATCCAATGACACAAATGAACTTATTGGATGCATAAGATAGCTTAAAAACCCTAATTGGACAAGAATAAGCCTAGGGAGGACGAAAATGACCTAAATGTACATCCAATGACACAAATGAACTAATTGGATGCACAAGATTGGTTAAAAACACGAATTGGACAAGAATAAGCCTAGGGAGGACGAAAATGACCTAAATGTTCATCCAATGACACAAATGAACTTATTGGATGCACAGGATTGGTTAAAAACCCTAATTGGACAAGAATAAGCCTGGGGTGGACGAAAATGACTTAAATGTTAATCCAATGACACAAACACACCTATTGCATGCACAAGATTGGTTAAAAACCCTAATTGGACAAGAATAAGCCTAGGGAAGACGAAAATGACCTAAATGTTCATCCAATGACACAAACACACCTATAGGATGCACAAGATTGGTTAAAAACCCTAATTGGACAAGAATAAGCCTACGGAGGACGAAAATGACCTAAATGTTCATCCAATGACACAAATGAACTTATTGGATGCACAAGATTGGTTAAAAATCCTAATTGGACAAGAATAAGCTTAGGGAGGACGAAAATGACCTAAATGTTCATCCAATGACACAAACACACCTATTGGATGCACAAGATCGGTTAAAAACCCTAATTGGACAAGAATAAGCCCATGGAGGACGAAAATGACCTAAATGTTCATCCATTGACACAAATGATCTAAATATACATCCAATGACACAAATGAACTTATTGGATGCACAAGATTGGTTAAAAACCCTAATTGGACAAGAATAAGCCTAGGGAGGACGAAAATGACTTAAATGTTCATCCAATCACACAAATGAACTTATTGGATGCACAGGATTGGTAAAAAACCCTAATTGGACAAGAATAAGCCTAGGGTGGACGAAAATGACCTAAATGATCATCCAATGACACAAATGAACTTATTGCATGCACAAGATTGCTTTAAAACCCTAATTGGACAAGAATAAGCCTAGGGAGGACGAAAATGACTTAAATGTTAATCCAATGACACAAATGAAGTTATTGGACGCACAAGATTGGTTAAAAACCCTAATTGGACAAGAATAAGCCTAGGGTGGACGAAAATGACCTAAATGTTCATCCAATGACACAAATGAACTTATTGGATGCACAAGATTGGTTAAAAACCCTAATTGCACAAGAATAAGCCTAGGGAAGACGAAAATGACCTAAATGTTCATCCAATGACACAAACACACCTATAGGATGCACAAGATTGGTTAAAAACCCTAATTGGACAAGAATAAGCTTACGGAGGACGAAAATGACCTAAATGTTCATCCAATGACACAAATGAACTTATTGGATGCACAAGATTGGTTAAAAATCCTAATTGGACAAGAATAAGCTTAGGGAGGACGAAAATGACCTAAATGTTCATCCAATGACACAAACACACCTATTGGATGCACAAGATCGGTTAAAAACCCTAATTGGACAAGAATAAGCCCATGGAGGACGAATATGACCTAAATGTTCATCCATTGACACAAATGATCTAAATATACATCCAATGACACAAATGAACTTATTGGATGCACAAGATTGGTTAAAAACCCTAATTG
>JBBPBR010000801.1:0-48361 GCA_037974775.1 Cicer pinnatifidum
AACATTTAGGTCATTTTCGTCCACCCTAGGCTTATTCATGTCCAATTAGGGTTTTTAACCAATCTTGTGCATCCAATAAGTTCATTTGTGTCATTGGATGAACATTTAGGTCATTTTCGTCCTCCATAGGCTTATTATTGTCTAATTAGGGGTTTTAACCAATTTTGTGCATCCAATAGGTGTGTTTGTGTCATTGGATGAACATTTAGGTCATTTTCGTCTTCCCTAGGCTTATTCTTGTCCAAATAGGGTTTTTAACCAATCTTGTGCATCCAATCGGTGTTTTTGTGTCATTGGATGATCAATTAGTTCATTTTCTTCCTCCCTAGTCTTATTCTTGTTCAATTAAGGTTTTAAGCAATCTTGTGCATCCAATGTGTGTGTTTGTGTCATTGGATGTACATTTATGTCATTTTTCGTCATACCTAGGCTGATTCTAGTCCAATTAGGGTTTTTAACCAATCTTGTGCATCAAATAGGTGTGTTTGTTTCATTGGATGCACATTTAGGTCATTTTCGTCCTCCCTAGGCTTATTCTTGTCGAATTAGGGTTTTAAACCAATCTTGTGCATCCAATAAGTTCATTTGTGTCATTGGATGAACATATAGGTCATTTTCGTCCTCCATAGGCTTATTATTGTCTAATTAGGGTTTTTAACCAATTTTTTGCATCCAATAGGTGTGTTTGTGTCATTGGATGAACATTTAGGTCATTTTCGTCTTCCCTAGGCTTATTCTTGTCCAAATAGGGTTTTTAACCAATCTTGTGCATCTAATAGGTGTGTTTGTGTCATTGAATGAACATTTAGGTCATTTTCGTCCTCCCAAGGCTTATTCTTGTCCAATTAGGGTTTTTAACCAATCTTGTGCATCCAATAAGTTCATTTGTGTCATTGGATGAACATTTAGGTCATTTTCGTCCTCCCTAGTCTTATTCTTGTCGAATTAGGGTTTTTATGCATTCTTGTGCATCCAATAGGTGTGTTTGTGTCATTGGAGGAACATTTAGGTCATTTTCGTCCTCCCTAGTCTTATTCTTGTCCAATTAGGGTTTTTATGCAATCTTGTGCATCCAATAGGTGTGTTTGTGTCATTGGAAGAACATTTAGGTCATTTTCATCCTCCCTAGGCTTATTCTTGTCCGATTAGGGTTTTTAACCAATCTTGTGCATTCAATAAGTTCATTTGTGTCATTGGATGAACATTTAGGTCATTTTCGTCCTCCCTAGTCTTACTCTTGTCCAATTAGGGTTTTAAGCAATGTTGTGCATCCAATATGTGGGTTTGTGTCATTGGATGAACGTTTAGGTCATTTTCGTCCTCCCTATGCTTATTCTTGTCCAATTAGGGTTTTTAACCAACCTTGTGTATCCAATAAGTTCATTTGTGTCATTGGTGGAACATTTAGGTCATTTACGTCCTCCCTAGTCTTATTCTTGTCCAATTAGGGTTTTTATGCAATCTTGTGCATCCAGTAGGTGTGTTTGTGTCATTGGAGGAACATTTAGGTCATTTTCGTCCTCCCTAGTCTTATTCTTGTCGAATTAGGGTTTTTATGCAATCTTGTGCATCCAATAGGTGTGTTTGTGTCATTGGAGGAACATTTAGGTCATTTTCGTCCTCCCTAGTCTTATTCTTGTCCAATTAGGGTTTTTAACCAACCATGTGCATCCAATAAGTTCATTTGTGTCATTGGTTGAACATTTAGGTCATTTTCGTCCTCCCTAGGCTTATTCTTGTCCAATTAGGGTTTTTAACCAACCTTGTGCATCCAATAAGTTCATTTGTGTCATTGGTGGAACATTTAGGTCATTTACGTCCTCCCTAGTCTTATTCTTGTCCAATATGGGTTTTTATGCAATCTTGTGCATCCAATAGGTGTGTTTGTGTCATTGGACGAACATTTAGGTCATTTTCGTCCTCCCTAGGCTTATTCTTGTCCAATTAGGGTTTTTAACCAATCTTGTGCATCCAATAAGTTCATTTGTGTCTTTAGACGAACATTTAGGTCATTTTCGTCCTCCCTAGGCTTATTCTTGTCCAATTAGGGTTTTTAACCAATCATGTGCATCCAATAAGTTGATTTGTGTCATTGGATGAACATTTAGGTCATTTTCGTCCTGCCTAGACTTATTCTTGTCCAATTAGGGTTTTTAACCAATCTTGTGCATCCAATAAGTTCATTTGTGTCATTGGAAGAACATTTAGGTCATTTTCGTCCACCCTAGGCTTATTCTTGTCCAATTAGGGTTTTTAACCAATCTTGTGCATCCAATAAGTTCATTTGTGTCATTGGATGAACATTTAGGTCATTTTCGTCCTCCCTAGGCTTATTCTTGTCCAATTAGGGTTTTTAACCAATCTTGTGCATCCAATAAGTTCATTTGTGTCATTTGATGAACATTTTGGTCATTTTCGTCCTCCCTAGGCTTATTCTTGTCCAATTAGGGTTTTTAACCAATCTTGTGCATCCAATAAGTTCATTTGTGTCATTGGATGAACATTTAGGTCATTTTCGTCCTCCCTAGGCTTATTCTTGTCCAATTAGGGTTTTTAACCAATCTTGTGCATCCAATAAGTTCATTTGTGTCATTGGACGAACATTTAGGTCATTTTTGTCCTCCCTATGCTTATTCTTGTCCAATTAGGGTTTTTATGCAATCTTGTGCATCCAATAGGTGTGTTTGTGTCATTGGACGAACATTTAGTTCATTTTTGTCCTCCCTAGTCTTATTCTTGTCCAATTAGGGTTTTTATGCAATCTAGTGCATCCAGTAGGTGTGTTTGTGTCATTGGAAGAACATTTAGGTCATTTTCGTCCTCCCTAGGCTTATTCTTGTCCAATTAGGGTTTTTAACCAATCTTGTGCATCCAATAAGTTCATTTGTGTCATTGGATGAACATTTAGGTCATTTTCGTCCTCCCTAGGCTTATTCTTGTCCAATTAGGGTTTTTAACCAATCTTGTGCATCCAATAGGTGTGTTTGTGTCATTGGATGATCAATGAGGTCATTTTCGTCCTCCCTAGGCTTATTCTTGTCCAATTAGGGTTTTTAACCAATCTTGTGCATCCAATAGGTGTGTTTGTGTCATTGGATTATCAATTAGGTCATTTTCGTCCCACCTAGGCTTATTCTTGTCCAATTAGGGTTTTTAACCGATCTTGTGAAATAAATAGGTGTGTTTGTGTCGTTGGATGATCAATTAGGTCATTTTCGTCCTCCCTAGGCATATTCTTGTCCAATTAGGGTTTTTAACCAATCTTGTGCATCCAATAGGTGTGTTTGTGTCATTGGATGATCAATTAGGTCATTTTCGTCCTCCCTAGGCATATTCTTGTCCAATTAGGGTTTTTAACGAATCTTGTGCATCCAATAGGTGTGTTTGTTTCATTGGATGATCAATTAGGTCATTTTCGTCCTCCATAGGCATATTCTTGTCCAATTAGGGTTTTTAACCAATCTTGTGCATCCAATAGGTGTGTTTGTGTCATTGGATGATCAATTAGGTCATTTTCGTCCTCCCTAGGCATATTCTTGTTCAATTAGGGTTTTTAACGAATCTTGTGCATCCAATTGGTGTGTTTGTGTCATTGGATGATCAATTAGGTCATTTTCGTCCTCCCTAGGCTTATTCTTGTCCAATTAGGGTTTTTAACCAATCTTGTGCATCCAATATGTTGAGTTGTGTCATTGGATTAACATTTAGGTCATTTTCGTCCTTCCTAGGCTTATTCTTGTCCAATTAGGGTTTTTAACCAATCTTGTGCATCCAATAAGTTCATTTGTGTCATTGGATTAACATTTAGGTCATTTTCGTCCTCCCAAGGCTTATTCTTGTCCAATTAGGGTTTCTAACCAATCTTGTTCATCCAATAGGTGTGTTTGTGTCATTGGATGGACATTTAGGTCATTTTCGTCCTCCCTAGGCTTATTCTTGTCCAATTAGGGTTTTTAACCAATCTTGTGCATCCAATAAGTTCATTTGTGTCATTGGATGAACATTTAGGTCATTTTCGTCCTCCCTAGGCTTATTCTTGTCCAATTAGGGTTTTTAACCAATCTTGTGCATCCAATAGGTGTGTTTGTGTCATTGGATGAACATTTAGGTCATTAGCATCCTCCCTAGGCTTATTCTTGTCCAATTAGGGTTTCTAACCAATCTTGTGCATCCAATAGGTGTGTTTGTGTCATTGGATGAACATTTAGGTCATTTTCGTCCTCCCTAGGCTTATTCTTGTCCAATTAGGGTTTTTAACCAATCTTGTGCATCCGAAAAGTTCATTTGTGTCATTGGATGAACATTTAGGTCATTTTAGTCCACCCTAGGCTTATTCTTGTCCAATTAGGGTTTTTAACCAATCTTGTGCATCCAATAAGTTCATTTGTGTCATTGGATGAACATTTAGGTCATTTTCGTCCTCCCTAGGCTTATTCTTGTCCAATTAGGGTTTTTAACCAATCTTGTGCATCCAATAGGTGTGTTTGTGTCATTGGATGAACATTTAGGTCATTTTCGTTCATTCTAGGCTTATTCTTGTCCAATTAGGGTTTCTAACCAATCTTGTGCATCCAATAGGTGTCTTTGTGTCATTGGATGAACATTTAGGTCATTTTCGTCCTCCCTAGGCTTATTCTTGTCCAATTAGGGTTTTTAACCAATCTTGTGCATCCAATAGGTGTGTTTGTGTCATTGGATGAACATTTAGGTCATTTCCGTCCTCCCTAGGCTTATTCTTGTCCATTTAGGGTTTTTAACCAATCTTGTGCATCCAATAGGTGTGTTTCTGTCATTGGATGAACATTTAGGTCATTTTCGTCCTCCCTAGGCTTATTGTTGTCCAATTAGAGTTTTTAACCAATCTTGTGCGTCTAATAGGTATGTTTGTGTCATTGGATGAACATTTAGGTCATTTTCGTCCTCCCAAGGCTTATTCTTGTCCAATTAGGGTATTTAACTAATCTTGTGCATCCAATAAGTTCATTTGTGTCATTGGATGAACATTTAGGTCATTTTCGTTCACCCTAGGCTTATTCTTGTCCAATTAGGGTTTTTAAGCAATCTTGTGCATGCAATAGGTGTGTTTGTGTCATTGGATGAACATTTAGGTCATTTTCGTCCACCCTAGGTTTATTCATGTCCAATTAGGGTTTTTAACCAATCTTGTGCATCCATTAAGTTCATTTGTGTCATTGGATGAACATTTAGGTCATTTTCGTCCTCCATAGGCTTATTATTGTCCAATTAGGGTTTTTAACCAATTTTGTGCATCCAATAGGTGTGTTTGTGTCATTGGATGAACATTTAGGTCATTTTCGTCCTCCCTAGGCTTATTCTTGTCCAAATAGGGTTTTTAACCAATCTTGTGCATCCAATAGGTATGTTTGTGTCATTGAATGAACATTTAGGTCATTTTCGTCCTCCCAAGGCTTATTCTTGTCCAATTAGGGTTTTTAACCAATCTTGTGCGTCCAATAAGTTCATTTGTGTCATTGGATGAACATTTAGGTCATTTTCGTCCACCATAGCCATATTCTTGTCCAATTAGGGTTTTTAACCAATCTTGTGCATCCAATAAGTTCATTTGTGTTATTGGATGAACATTAAGGTCATTGTCGTCCTCCCTAGGCTTATTCTTGTGGAACTAGGGTTTTTAACCAATCTTGTGCATCCAATAAGTTCATTTGTGTCATTGGATGAACATTTAGGTCATTTTCGTCCTCCCTAGGCTTATTCTTGTCAAATTAGGGTTTTTAAGCAATCTTGTGCATCCAATAAGTTCATTTGTGTCATTGGATGAACATTTAGGTCATTTTCGTCCTCCCTAGGCTTATTCTTGTCCAATTAGGTTTTTAACCAATCGTGTGTATCCAATAGGTGTGTTTGTGTCGTTGGATGAACATTTAAGTCATTTTCGTCCTCCCTAGGCTTATTCTTGTCCAATTAGGGTTTTTAACCAATCTTGTGCATCCAATAGGTGTGTTTGTGTCATTGGATGAACATTTAGATCATTTTCGTCCTCCCTAGTCTTATTCTTGTCCAATTAGGGTTTTAAGCATTCTTGTGCATCCAATATGTGTGTTTGTGTCATTGGGTGCACATTTAGGTCATTTTCGTCCTCCCTAGGCTTATTCTTGTCCATTTAGGGTTTCTAACGAATCTTGTGTATCCAATAGGTGTGTTTGTTTCATAGGATGAATATTTAGGCCATTTTCGTCTTCCCTATGCTTATTGTTGTCCAATTAGGGTTTTTAACCAATCTTGTGCATCCAATCGGTGTTTTTGTGTCATTGGATGATCAATTAGTTCATTTTCTTCCTCCCTAGTCTTATTCTTGTTCAATTAAGGTTTTAAGCAATCTTGTGCATCCAATGTGTGTGTTTGTGTCATTGGATGTACATTAATGTCATTTTTCGTCCTCCCTAGGCTGATTCTAGTCCAATTAGGGTTTTTAACCAATCTTGTGCATCTAATAGGTGTGTTTGTGTCATTGGATGAACATTTAGGTCATTTTCGTCTTCCCTAGGCTTATTCTTGTCCAAATAGGGTTTTTAACCAATCTTGTGCATCTAATAGGTGTGTTTGTGTCATTGAATGAACATTTAGGTCATTTTCGTCCTCCCAAGGCTAATTCTTGTCCAATTAGGGTTTTTAACCAATCTTGTGCGTCCAATATGTTCATTTGTGTCATTGGATGAACATTTAGGTCATTTTCGTCCACCATAGCCATATTCTTGTCCAAATAGGGTTTTTAACCAATCTTGTGCATCCTATAAGTTCATTTGTGTTATTCGATGAACATTTAGGTCATTTTCGTCCTCCCTAGGCTTATTCTTGTGGAACTAGGGTTTTTAACCAATCTTATGCATCCAATAAGTTCATTTGTGTCATTGGATGAACATTTAGGTCATTTTTGTCCTCCCTAGGCTTATTCTTGTCCAATTAGGGTTTTTAAGCAATCTTGTGCATCCAATAAGTTCATTTGTGTCATTGGATGAACATTTAGGTCATTTTCGTCCTCCCTAGGCTTATTCTTGTCCAATTAGGTTTTTAACCAATCGTGTGCATCCAATAGGTGTGTTTGTGTCATTGGATGAACATTTAAGTCATTTTCGTCCACCCTAGGCTTATTCTTGTCCAATTAGGGTTTTTAACCAATCGTGTGCATCCAATAGGTGTGTTTGTGTCATTGGATGAACATTTAAGTCATTTTCGTCCTCCCTAGGCTTATTCTTGTCCAATTAGGGTTTTTAACCAATCTTGTGCATCCAATAGGTGTGTTTGTGTCATTGGATGAACATTTAGATCATTTTCGTCCTCCCTAGTCTTATTCTTGTTCAATTAAGGTTTTAAGCAATCTTGTGCATCCAATGTGTGTGTTTGTGTCATTGGATGTACATTAATGTCATTTTTCGTGCTCCCTAGGCTGATTCTAGTCCAATTAGGGTTTTTAACCAATCTTGTGCATCTAATAGATGTGTTTGTGTCATTGGATGAACATTTAGGTCATTTTCGTCTTCCCTAGGCTTATTCTTGTCCAAATAGGGTTTTTAACCAATCTTGTGCATCTAATAGGTGTGTTTGTGTCATTGAATGAACATTTAGGTCATTTTCGTCCTCCCAAGGCTTATTCTTGTCCAATTAGGATTTTTAACCAATCTTGTGCGTCCAATAAGTTCATTTGTGTCATTGGATGAACATTTAGGTCATTTTCGTCCACCATAGCCATATTCTTGTCCAATTAGGGTTTTTAACCAATCTTGTGCATCCAATAAGTTCATTTGTGTTATTGGATAAACGTTTAGGTCATTTTCGTCCTCCCTAGGCTTATTCTTGTGGAACTAGGGTTTTTAACCAATCTTGTGAATCCAATAAGTTCATTTGTGTCATTGGATGAACATTTAGGTCATTTTCGTCCTCCCTAGGCTAATTCTTGTCCAATTAGGGTTTTTAAGCAATCTTGTGCATCCAATAAGTTCATTTGTGTCATTGGATGAACATTTAGGTCATTTTCGTCCTCCCTAGGCTTATTCTTGTCCAATTAGGTTTTTAACCAATCGTGTGCATCCAATAGGTGTGTTTGTGTCATTGGATGAACATTTAAGTCATTTTCGTCCTCCCTAGGCTTATTCTTGTCCAATTAGGGTTTTTAACCAATCTTGTGCATCCCATAGCTGTGTATGTGTCATTGGATGAACATTTAGGTCATTTTCGTCCACCCTAGGCGTATTCATGTCCAATTAGGGTTTTTAACCAATCTTGTGCATCCAATAAGTTCATTTGTGTCATTGGATGAACATTTAGGTCATTTTCGTCCTCCATAGGCTTATTATTGTCTAATTAGGGTTTTTAACCAATTTTGTGCATCCAATAGGTGTGTTTGAGTCATTGGATGAACATTTAGGTCATTTTCGTCTTCCCTAGGCTTATTCTTGTCCAAATAGGGTTTTTAACCAATCTTGTGCATCTAATAGGTGTGTTTGTGTCATTGAATGAACATTTAGGTCATTTTCGTCCTCCCAAGGCTTATTCTTGTCCAATTAGGATTTTTAACCAATCTTGTGCGTCCAATAAGTTCATTTGTGTCATTGGATGAACATTTAGGTCATTTTCGTCCACCATAGCCATATTCTTGTCCAATTAGGGTTTTTAACCAATCTTGTGCATCCAATAAGTTCATTTGTGTTATTGGATAAACGTTTAGGTCATTTTCGTCCTCCCTAGGCTTATTCTTGTGGAACTAGGGTTTTTAACCAATCTTGTGCATCCAATAAGTTCATTTGTGTCATTGGATGAACATTTAGGTCATTTTCGTCCTCCCTAGGCTAATTCTTGTCCAATTAGGGTTTTTAAGCAATCTTGTGCATCCAATAAGTTCATTTGTGTCATTGGATGAACATTTAGGTCATTTTCGTCCTCCCTAGGCTTATTCTTGTCCAATTAGGGTTTTTAACCAATCTTGTGCATCCAATAAGTTCATTTGTGTCATTGGATAAACATTTAGGTCATTTTCGTCCACCCTAGGCTTATTCTTGTCCAATTAGGGTTTTTAACCAATCTTGTGCATCCAATAGGCGTGTTTGTGTTATTGGACGAACATTTAGGTCATTTTCGTCCTCCCTAGGCTTATTCTTGTCCAATTAGGGTTTCTAACCAATCTTGTGCATCCAATAGGTGTGTTTGTGTCATTGGATGAACATTTAGGTCATTTTCGTCCTCCCTAGGCTTATTCTTGTCCAATTAGGGTTTTTAACCAATCTTGTGCATCCAATAGGTGTGTTTGTGTCATTGGATGAACATTTAGGTCATTTTCGTCCTCCCTAGGCTTATTCTTGTCCATTTAGGGTTTTTAACCAATCTTGTGCATCCAATAGGTGTGTTTCTGTCATTGGATGAACATTTAGGTCATTTTCGTCCTCCCTAGGCTTATTGTTGTCCAATTAGAGTTTTTAACCAATCTTGTGCGTCTAATAGGTATGTTTGTGTCATTGGATGAACATTTAGGTCATTTTCGTCCTCCCAAGGCTTATTCTTGTCCAATTAGGGTATTTAACTAATCTTGTGCATCCAATAAGTTCATTTGTGTCATTGGATGAACATTTAGGTCATTTTCGTTCACCCTAGGCTTATTCTTGTCCAATTAGGGTTTTTAAGCAATCTTGTGCATGCAATAGGTGTGTTTGTGTCATTGGATGAACATTTAGGTCATTTTCGTCCACCCTAGGTTTATTCATGTCCAATTAGGGTTTTTAACCAATCTTGTGCATCCATTAAGTTCATTTGTGTCATTGGATGAACATTTAGGTCATTTTCGTCCTCCATAGGCTTATTATTGTCCAATTAGGGTTTTTAACCAATTTTGTGCATCCAATAGGTGTGTTTGTGTCATTGGATGAACATTTAGGTCATTTTCGTCCTCCCTAGGCTTATTCTTGTCCAAATAGGGTTTTTAACCAATCTTGTGCATCCAATAGGTATGTTTGTGTCATTGAATGAACATTTAGGTCATTTTCGTCCTCCCAAGGCTTATTCTTGTCCAATTAGGGTTTTTAACCAATCTTGTGCGTCCAATAAGTTCATTTGTGTCATTGGATGAACATTTAGGTCATTTTCGTCCACCATAGCCATATTCTTGTCCAATTAGGGTTTTTAAGCAATCTTGTGCATCCAATAAGTTCATTTGTGTCATTGGATGAACATTTAGGTCATTTTTCGTCCTCCCTAGGCTGATTCTAGTCCAATTAGGGTTTTTAACCAATCTTGTGCATCTAATAGGTGTGTTTGTGTCATTGGATGAACATTTAGGTCATTTTCGTCTTCCCTAGGCTTATTCTTGTCCAAATAGGGTTTTTAACCAATCTTGTGCATCTAATAGGTGTGTTTGTGTCATTGAATGAACATTTAGGTCATTTTCGTCCTCCCAAGGCTTATTCTTGTCCAATTAGGGTTTTTAACCAATCTTGTGCGTCCAATAAGTTCATTTGTGTCATTGGATGAACATTTAGGTCATTTTCGTCCACCATATCCATATTCTTGTCCAATTAGGGTTTTTAACCAATCTTGTGCATCCAATAAGTTCATTTGGGTCATTGGATGAACATTTAGGTCATTTCCGTCCTCCCTAGGCTTATTCTTGTCCAATTAGGGTTTTTAACCAATCTTGTGCATCCAATAAGTTCATTTGTGTCATTGGATGAACATTTAGGTCATTTTCGTCCACCCTAGGCTTATTCTTGTCCAATTAGGGTTTTTAACCAATCTTGTGCATCCAATAGGTGTGTTTGTCTCATTGGAAGAACATTTAGGTCACTTTCATCCTCCCTATGCTTATTGTTGTCCAATTAGAGTTTTTAACCAATCTTGTGCGTCTAATAGTATGTTTGTGTCATTGGATGAACATTTAGGTCATTTTCGTTCACCCTAGGCTTATTCGAGTCCAATTAGGGTTTTTAACCAATCTTGTGCATCCAACAGGTGTGTTTGTGTCATTGGATGAACATTTAAGTCATTTTCGTCCTCCCTAAGCTTATTCTTGTCCAATTAGGGTTTTTAAACAATCTTGTGCGTCCAATAAGTTCATTTGTGTCATTGGATGAACATTTAGGTCATTTTCGTCCACCATAGCCATATTCTTTTCCAATTAGGGTTTTTAACCAATCTTGTGCATCCAATAAGTTCATTTGTGTCATTGGATGAACATTTAGGTCATTTTCGTCCTCCCTAGGCTTATTCTTGTCCAATTAGGGTTTTTAACCAATCTTGTGCATCCAATAGGTGTGTTTGTGTCATTGAATGAACATTTAGGTCATTTTCGTCCTCCCATGGCTTATTCTTGTCCAATTAGGGTTTTTAAGCAATCTTGTGCATCCAACAGGTGTGTTTGTGTCATTGGATGAACATTTAGGTCATCTTCGTCCTCCCTAGGCTTATTCTTGTCCAATTAGGGTTTCTAACCAATCTTGTGCATCCAATAGGTGTATTTGAGTCATTGGATGAACATTTAGGTCATTTTCGTCCTCCCTAGGCTTATTCTTGTCTAATTAGGGTTTTTAAGCAATCTTGTGCATCCAATAAGTTCATTTGTGTCATTGGATGAACATTTAGGTCATTTTCGTCCTTCCTAGGCTTATTCTTGTCCAATTAGGGTTTTTAACCAATCTTGTGCATCCAATAAGTTCATTTGTGTCATTGGATAAACATTTAGGTCATTTTCGTCCACCCTAGGCTTATTCTTGTCCAATTAGGGTTTTTAACCAATCTTGGGCATCCAATAGGTTCATTTGTGTCATTGGATGAACATTTAGGTCATTTTCGTCCTACCTAGGCTTATTCTTGTCCAATTAGGGTTTCTAACCAATCTTGTGCATCCAATAGGTGTATTTGTGTCATTGGATGAACATTTAGGTCATTTTCGTCCTCCCTAGGCTTATTCTTGTCCAATTAGGGTTTTTAAGCAATCTTGTCCATCCAATAAGTTCATTTGTGTCATTGGATGAACATTTAGGTCATTTTCGTCCTCCCTAGGCTTATTCTTGTCCAATTAGGGTTTTTAACCAATCTTGTGCATCCAATAGGTGTATTTGTGTCATTGGATGAACATTTAGGTCATTTTCGTCCTCCCTAGGCTAATTCTTGTCCAATTAGGGTTTTTAAGCAATCTTGTGCATCCAATAAGTTCATTTGTGTCATTGGATGAACATTTAGGTCATTTTCGTCCTCCCTAGGCTTATTCTTGTCCAATTAGGTTTTTAACCAATCGTGTGCATCCAATAGGTGTGTTTGTGTCATTGGATGAACATTTAAGTCATTTTCGTCCTCCGTAGGCTTATTCTTGTCCAATTAGGGTTTTTAACCAATCTTGTGCATCAAATAGGTGTGTTTGTGTCATTGGATGAACATTTAGATCATTTTCGTCCTCCCTAGTCTTATTCTTGTTCAATTAAGGTTTTAAGCAATCTTGTGCATCCAATGTGTGTGTTTGTGTCATTGGATGTACATTAATGTCATTTTTCGTGCTCCCTTGGCTGATTCTAGTCCAATTAGGGTTTTTAACCAATCTTGTGCATCTAATAGATGTGTTTGTGTCATTGGATGAACATTTAGGTCATTTTCGTCTTCCCTAGGCTTATTCTTGTCCAAATAGGGTTTTTAACCAATCTTGTGCATCTAATAGGTGTGTTTGTGTCATTGAATGAACATTTAGGTCATTTTCGTCCTCCCAAGGCTTATTCTTGTCCAATTAGGGTTTTTAACCAATCTTGTGCATCCAATAAAATCATTTGCGTCATTGGATGAACATTTAGGTCATTTTCGTTCACCCTAGGATTATTCTTGTCCAATTAGGGTTTTTAACCAATCTTGTGCATCCAATAAGTTCATTTGTGTCTTTGGATGAACATTTAGGTCATTTTCGTCCACCCTAGGCTTATTCTTGTCCAATTAGCGTTTTTAACCAATCTTGTGCATCCAACAGGTGTGTTTGTCTCATTGGATGAACATTTAGGTCACTTTCATCCTCCCTATGCTTATTGTTGTCCAATTAGAGTTTTTAACCAATCTTGTGCGTCTAATAGGTATGTTTGTGTCATTGGATGAACATTTAGGTCATTTTCGTCCTCCCTAGGCTTATTCTAGTCCAATTAGGGTTTTTAACCAATCTTGTGCATCCAATAGGTGTGTTTGTGTCATTGGATGAACATTTAGGTCATTTTCGTCCTCCCTAGGCTTATTCTTGTCCAACTAGGGTTTTAAGCAATCTTGTGCATCCAATAAGTTCATTTGTGTCATTGGATTAACATTTAGGTCATTTTCGTCCTCCCTAGGCTTATTCTTGTCCAATTAGGGTTTTTAACCAATCATGTGCATCCAATAAGTTCATTTGTGTCATTGGATGAACAATTAGGTCATTTTCGTCCACCCTAAGTTTATTCTTGTCCAATTAGGGTTTTTAACCAATCTTATGCATCCAATAAGTTCATTTGTGTCATTGGATGAACATTTAGGTCATTTTCGTCCTCCCTAGGCTTATTCTTGTCCAATTAGGGTGTTTAACCAATCTTGTGCTTCCAATAGGTGTGTTTGTGTCATTGGATGAACATTTAGGTCATTTTCGTCCTCCCTAGGCTTATTCTTGTCCAACTAGGGTTTTAAGCAATCTTGTGCATCCAATAAGTTCATTTGTGTCATTGGATTAACATTTAGGTCATTTTCGTCCTCCCTAGGCTTATTCTTGTCCAATTAGGGTTTTTAACCAATCATGTGCATCCAATAAGTTCATTTGTGTCATTGGATGAACAATTAGGTCATTTTCGTGCACCCTAGGCTTATTCTTGTCCAATTAGAGTTTTTAATCAATCTTGTGCATCCAATAAGTTCATTTGTGTCATAGGATGAACATTTAGGTCATTTTCGTCCTCCCTAGGATTATTCTTGTCCAATTAGGGTTTCTAACCAATCTTCTGCATCCAATAGGTGTGTTTGTGTCGTTGGATGAACATTTTGGTCATTTTCGTCCTCCCTAGTCTTATTCTTGTCCAATTAGGGTTTTAAGCAATCTTGTGCATCCAATAAGTTCATTTGTGTCATTGGATTAACATTTAGGTCATTTTCGTCCTCCCTAGGCTTATTCTTGTCCAATTAGGGTTTTTAACCAATCATGTGCATCCAATAAGTTCATTTGTGTCATTGGATGAACAATTAGGTAATTTTCGTCTACCCTAGGCTTATTCTTGTCCAATTAGGGTTTTTAACCAATCTTGTGCATCCAATAAGTTCATTTGTGTCATTGGATGAACATTTAGGTCATTTTCGTTCTCCCTAGGCTTATTCTTGTCCAATTAGGGATTTTAACTAATCTTGTGCATCCAATAGGTGTGTTTGTGTCATTGGATGAACATTTAGGTCATTTTCGTCCTCCCTAGGCTTATTCTTGTCCAATTAGGGTTTTTAACCAATCTTGTGCATCCAATAAGTTCATTTGTGTCATTGGATTAACATTTAGGTCATTTTTGTCCTCCCTAGGCTTATTCTTGTCCAATAAGGGTTTCTAACCAATCTTGTGCATCCAATAGGTGTGTTTGTGTCATTGGATGAACATTTAGGTCATTTTCGTCCTCCCTAGGCTTATTCTTGTCCAATTAGGGTTTTTAACCAATCTTGTGCATCCAATAGGTGTGTTTGTGTCATTGAATGAACATTTAGGTCATTTTCGTCCTCCCTAGGCTTATTCTTGTCCAATTAGGGTTTTTAACCAATCTTGTGCATCCTATAAGTTCATTTGTGTCATTGGATAAACATTTAGGTCATTTTCGTCCACCCTAGGCTTATTCTTGTCCAATTAGGGTTTTTAACCAATCTTGTGCATCCAATTGGTGTATTTGTGTCATTGGATGAACATTTAGGTCATTTTCGTCCTCCCTAGGCTTATTCTTGTCCAATTAGGGTTTTTAACCAATCTTGTGCATCCAATAGGTGTGTTTGTGTCATTGGATGAACATTTAGGTCATTTTCGTCCTCCCTAGGCTTATTCTTGTCCATTTAGGGTTTTTAACCAATCTTGTGCATCCAATAGGTGTGTTTCTGTCATTGGATGAACATTTAGGTCATTTTCGTCCTCCCTAGGCTTATTGTTGTCCAATTAGAGTTTTTAACCAATCTTGTGCGTCTAATAGGTATGTTTGTGTCATTGGATGAACATTTAGGTCATTTTCGTCCTCCCAAGGCTTATTCTTGTCCAATTAGGGTATTTAACTAATCTTGTGCATCCAATAAGTTCATTTGTGTCATTGGATGAACATTTAGGTCATTTTCGTTCACCCTAGGCTTATTCTTGTCCAATTAGGGTTTTTAAGCAATCTTGTGCATGCAATAGGTGTGTTTGTGTCATTGGATGAACATTTAGGTCATTTTCGTCCACCCTAGGTTTATTCATGTCCAATTAGGGTTTTTAACCAATCTTGTGCATCCATTAAGTTCATTTGTGTCATTGGATGAACATTTAGGTCATTTTCGTCCTCCATAGGCTTATTATTGTCCAATTAGGGTTTTTAACCAATTTTGTGCATCCAATAGGTGTGTTTGTGTCATTGGATGAACATTTAGGTCATTTTCGTCCTCCCTAGGCTTATTCTTGTCCAAATAGGGTTTTTAACCAATCTTGTGCATCCAATAGGTATGTTTGTGTCATTGAATGAACATTTAGGTCATTTTCGTCCTCCCAAGGCTTATTCTTGTCCAATTAGGGTTTTTAACCAATCTTGTGCGTCCAATAAGTTCATTTGTGTCATTGGATGAACATTTAGGTCATTTTCGTCCACCATAGCCATATTCTTGTCCAATTAGGGTTTTTAAGCAATCTTGTGCATCCAATAAGTTCATTTGTGTCATTGGATGAACATTTAGGTCATTTTTCGTCCTCCCTAGGCTGATTCTAGTCCAATTAGGGTTTTTAACCAATCTTGTGCATCTAATAGGTGTGTTTGTGTCATTGGATGAACATTTAGGTCATTTTCGTCTTCCCTAGGCTTATTCTTGTCCAAATAGGGTTTTTAACCAATCTTGTGCATCTAATAGGTGTGTTTGTGTCATTGAATGAACATTTAGGTCATTTTCGTCCTCCCAAGGCTTATTCTTGTCCAATTAGGGTTTTTAACCAATCTTGTGCGTCCAATAAGTTCATTTGTGTCATTGGATGAACATTTAGGTCATTTTCGTCCACCATATCCATATTCTTGTCCAATTAGGGTTTTTAACCAATCTTGTGCATCCAATAAGTTCATTTGGGTCATTGGATGAACATTTAGGTCATTTCCGTCCTCCCTAGGCTTATTCTTGTCCAATTAGGGTTTTTAACCAATCTTGTGCATCCAATAAGTTCATTTGTGTCATTGGATGAACATTTAGGTCATTTTCGTCCACCCTAGGCTTATTCTTGTCCAATTAGGGTTTTTAACCAATCTTGTGCATCCAATAGGTGTGTTTGTCTCATTGGAAGAACATTTAGGTCACTTTCATCCTCCCTATGCTTATTGTTGTCCAATTAGAGTTTTTAACCAATCTTGTGCGTCTAATAGTATGTTTGTGTCATTGGATGAACATTTAGGTCATTTTCGTTCACCCTAGGCTTATTCGAGTCCAATTAGGGTTTTTAACCAATCTTGTGCATCCAACAGGTGTGTTTGTGTCATTGGATGAACATTTAAGTCATTTTCGTCCTCCCTAAGCTTATTCTTGTCCAATTAGGGTTTTTAAACAATCTTGTGCGTCCAATAAGTTCATTTGTGTCATTGGATGAACATTTAGGTCATTTTCGTCCACCATAGCCATATTCTTTTCCAATTAGGGTTTTTAACCAATCTTGTGCATCCAATAAGTTCATTTGTGTCATTGGATGAACATTTAGGTCATTTTCGTCCTCCCTAGGCTTATTCTTGTCCAATTAGGGTTTTTAACCAATCTTGTGCATCCAATAGGTGTGTTTGTGTCATTGAATGAACATTTAGGTCATTTTCGTCCTCCCAAGGCTTATTCTTGTCCAATTAGGGTATTTAACCAATCTTGTGCATCAAATAAGTTCATTTGTGTCATTGGATGAACATTTAGGTCATTTTCGTTCACCCTAGGCTTATTCTTGTCCAATTAGGGTTTTTAAGCAATCTTGTGCATGCAATAGGTGTGTTTGTATCATTGGATGAACATTTAGGTCACTTTCATCCTCCCTATGCTTATTGATGTCCAATTAGGGTTTTTAACCAATCTTGTGCATCCAATAGGTGTGTTTGTCTCATTGGATGAACATTTAGGTCACTTTCATCCTCCCTATGCTTATTGTTGTCCAATTAGACTTTTTAACCAATCTTGTGCGTCTAATAGGTATGTTTGTGTCATTGGATGAACATTTAGTTCATTTTCGTCCTCCCTAGGCTTATTCTAGTCCAATTAGGGTTTTTAACCAATCTTATGCATCCAATAGGTGTGTTTGGGTCATTGGATGAACTTTTAAGTCATTTTCGTCCTCCCTAAGCTTATTCTTGTCCAATTAGGGTTTTTAAGCAATCTTGTCCATCCAATAACTTCATTTTTGTCATTGGATTAACATTTAAGTCATTTTCGTTCTCCCTAGGCTTATTCTTGTCCAATTAGGGTTTTTAACCAATCTTGTGCATTCAATAGGTGTGTTTGTGTCATTGGATGAACATTTAGGTCCTTTTCATCCTCCCTAGGCTTATTCTTGTCCAATTAGGGTTTTTAAGCAATCTTGTGCATCCAATAAGTTCATTTGTGTCATTGGATGAACATTTAGGTCATTTTCGTCCATCATAGCCATATTCTTGTCCAATTAGGGTTTTTAACCAATCTTGTGCATCCAATAAGTTCATTTGTGTCATTGGATGAACATTTAGGTCATTTTCGTCCTCCCTAGGCTTATTCTTGTCCAATTAGGGTTTTTAACCAATCTTGTGCATCCAATAGGTGTGTTTGTGTCACTGGATGAACATTTAGGTCATTTTCGTCCTCCCTAGGCTTATTCTTGTCCAATTAGGGTTTTTAACCAATCTTGTGCATCCAATAGGTGTGTTTGTGTCATTGGATGAACATTTAGGTCATTTTCGTCCTCCCTAGGCTTAGTTTTGTGCAATTAGGGTTTTTAACCAATCTTGTGCATCCAATAGGTGTGTTTGTGTCATTAGATGAACATTTAGGTCATTTTCATCCTCCCTAGGCTTATTGTTGTCCAATTAGGGTTTTTAACCAATCTTATGCATCCAATAGGTGTGTTTGTGTCATTGGATGAAC
Organism: Cicer pinnatifidum; assembly: GCA_037974775.1. Lineage (NCBI taxonomy): Eukaryota > Viridiplantae > Streptophyta > Magnoliopsida > Fabales > Fabaceae > Cicer > Cicer pinnatifidum. Next base: position 18,295 of record JBBPBR010000801.1, read on the forward strand.
ATTTAGGTCATTTTTGTCCTCCCTAGGCTTATTCTTGTCCAATTAGGGTTTTTAAGCAATCTTGTGCATCCAATAAGTTCATTTGTGTCATTGGATGAACATTTAGGTCATTTTCGTCCTCCCTAGGCTTATTCTTGTCCAATTAGGGTTTTAACCAATCTTGTGCATCCAATAGGTGTATTTGTGTCATTGGATGAACATTTAGGTCATTTTTGTCCTCCCTAGGCTTATTCTTGTCCAATTAGGGTTTTTAAGCAATCTTGTGCATCCAATAAGTTCATTTGTGTCATTGGATGAACATTTAGGTCATTTTCGTCCTCCCTAGGCTTATTCTTGTCCAATTTGGGTTTCTAACCAATCTTGTGCATCCAATAGGTGTGTTTGTGTCATTGGATGAACATTTAGATCATTTTCGTCCTCCCTAGGCTTATTCTTGTGCAATTAGGGTTTTTAATCAATCTTGTCCATCCAATCAGTTCATTTGTGTCATTCGATGAACATTTAGGTCATTTTCGTCCTCCCTAGGCTTATTCTTGTGCAATAAGGGTTTTAAATCAATATTGTGCATCCAATAAGTTCATATGTGACATTGGATTAACATTTAAGTCATTTTCGTCCTCCCTAGGCTTATTCTTGTGCAATTATGGTTTTTAACCAATCTTGTGCATCCAATAGGTGTGTTTGTGTCATCGGATGAACATTTAGGTCACTTTCATCCTCCCTAGGCTTATTGTTGTCCAATTAGAGTTTTTAACCAATCTTTTGCAACCAATAGGTGTGTTTGTGTCATTGGATGAACATTTAGGTCATTTTCGTCCTCCCTAGGCTTATTCTAGTCCAATTAGTGTTTTTAACCAATCTTGTGCGTGCAATAGGTGTGTTTGTGTCATTGGATGAATATTCAAGTCATTTTCGTCCTCCCTAGGCTTATTCTTGTCCAATTAGGGTTTTTAAGCAATCTTGTGCATCCAATAACTTCATTTGTGTCATTGGATGAACATTTAGGTCATTTTCGTTCTCCCTAGGTTTATTCATGTCCTATTTGGGTTTCTAACCAATCTTGTGCATCCAATAGGTGTGTTTGTGTCATTGGATGAACATTTAGATCATTTTCGTCCTCCCTAGGCTTATTCTTGTGCAATTAGGGTTTTTAATCAATCTTGTGCATCCAATGACTTCATTTGTGTCATTCGATGAACATTTAGGTCATTTTCGTCCTCCCTAGGCTTATTCTTGTGCAATTAGGGTTTTAAATCAATCTTGTACATCAAATCAGTTCATTTGTGTCATTGGATGAACATTTAGGTCATTTTCGTCCTCCCTAGGCTTATTCTTGTCCAATTTGGTTTTCTAACCAATCTTGTGCATCCAATAGGTGTGTTTGTGTCATTGGATGAACGTTTAGATTATTTTCGTCCTCCCTAGGCTTATTCTTGTGCAATTAGGGTTTTTAACCAATCTTGTGCATCCAATAGGTGTGTTTGTGTCACTAGATGAACATTTAGGTCATTTTCCTCCTCCCTAGGCTTATTGTTGTCCAATTAGGGTTTTTAACCAATCTTGAGCATCCAATAGATGTGTTAGTGTCATTGGATGTACACTTAGGTCATTTTCGTCCTCCCTAGGCTTTTTCTTGTCCAATTAGGGTTTTCAACCAATCTTGTGTATCCAATAAGTTCATTTGTGTCATTGGATTAACATTTAGGTCATTTTCGTCCTCCCTAGGCTTATTCTTGTCCAATTAGGGTTTTTAAGCAATCTTGTGCATCCAATAAGTTCATTTGTGTCATTGGATTAACATTTAGGTCATTTTTGTCCTCCCTAGGCTTATTCTTGTCCAAGTAGGGTTTCTAACCAATCTTGTGCATCCAATAAGTTCATTTGTATCTTTGGACGAACATTTAGGTCATTTTCGTCCTCCCTAGGCTTATTCTTGTCCAATTAGGGTTTTTAACCAATCTTGTGCATCCAATAGGTGTGTTTGTATCATTGGATGAACATTTAGGTCATTTTCGTCCTCCCTAGGCTTATTCTTGTGCAATTAGGGTTTTTAACAAATCTTGTGCATCCAATAAGTTCATTTGTGTCATTGGATGAACATTTAAGTCATTTTCGTCCTCCCTAGGCTTATTCTTGTCCAATTAGGGTTTTTAACCAATCTTGTGCATCCAATAGGTGTGTTAGTGTCATTGGATGAACATTTAGATCATTTTCGTCCTCCCTAGTCTTATTCTTGTTCAATTAAGGTTTTAAGCAATCTTGTGCATCCAATGTGTGTGTTTGTGTCATTGGATGTACATTAATGTCATTTTTCGTCCTCCCTAGGCTGATTCTAGTCCAATTAGGGTTTTTAACCAATCTTGTGCATCTAATAGGTGTGTTTGTGTCATTGGATGAACATTTAGGTCATTTTCGTCTTCCCTAGGCTTATTCTTGTCCAAATAGGGTTTTTAACCAATCTTGTGCATCTAATAGGTGTGTTTGTGTCATTGAATGAACATTTAGGTCATTTTCGTCCTCCCAAGGCTTATTCTTGTCCAATTAGGGTTTTTAACCAATCTTGTGCGTCCAATAAGTTCATTTGTGTCATTGGATGAACATTTAGGTCATTTTCGTCCACCATAGCCATATTCTTGTCCAATTAGGGTTTTTAAGCAATCTTGTGCATCCAATAAGTTCATTTGTGTCATTGGATAAACATTTAGGTCATTTTCGTCCTCCCTAGGCTTATTCTTGTCCAATTAGGGTTTTTAAGCAATCGTGTGCATCCAATAGGTGTGTTTGTGTCATTGGATGAACATTTAAGTCATTTTTGTCCTCCCTAGGCTTATTCTTGTCCAAATAGGGTTTTTAACCAATCTTGTGCATCCAATAGGTATGTTTGTGTCATTGAATGAACATTTAGGTCATTTTCGTCCTCCCAAGGCTTATTCTTTTCCAATTAGGGTTTTTAACCAATCTTGTGCGTCCAATAAGTTCATTTGTGTCATTGGATGAACATTTAGGTCATTTTCGTCCACCATAGCCATATTCTTGTCCAATTAGGGTTTTTAAGCAATCTTGTGCATCCAATAAGTTCATTTGTGTCATTGGATAAACATTTAGGTCATTTTCGTCCTCCCTAGGCTTATTCTTGTCCAATTAGGGTTTTTAAGCAATCGTGTGCATCCAATAGGTGTGTTTGTGTCATTGGATGAACATTTAAGTCATTTTCGTCCTCCCTAGGCTTATTCTTGTCCAAATAGGGTTTTTAACCAATCTTGTGCATCCAATAGGTATGTTTGTGTCATTGAATGAACATTTAGGTTATTTTCGTCCTCCCAAGGCTTATTCTTTTCCAATTTGGGTTTTTAACCAATCTTGTGCGTCCAATAAGTTCATTTGTGTCATTGGATGAACATTTAGGTCATTTTCGTCCACCATAGCCATATTCTTGTCCAATTAGGGTTTTTAAGCAATCTTGTGCATCCAATAAGTTCATTTGTGTCATTGGATAAACATTTAGGTCATTTTCGTCCTCCCTAGGCTTATTCTTGTCCAATTAGGGTTTTTAAGCAATCGTGTGCATCCAATAGGTGTGTTTGTGTCATTGGATGAACATTTAAGTCATTTTCGTCCTCCCTAGGCTTATTCTTGTCCAATTAGGGTTTTTAACCAATCTTGTGCATCCAATAGGTGTGTTTGTGTCATTGGATGAACATTTAGATCATTTTCGTCCTCCCTAGTCTTATTCTTGTTCAATTAAGGTTTTAAGCAATCTTGTGCATCCAATGTGTGTGTTTGTGTCATTGGATGTACATTAATGTCATTTTTCGTGCTCCCTAGGCTGATTCTAGTCCAATTAGGGTTTTTAACCAATCTTGTGCATCTAATAGATGTGTTTGTGTCATTGGATGAACATTTAGGTCATTTTCGTCTTCCCTAGGCTTATTCTTGTCCAAATAGGGTTTTTAACCAATCTTGTGCATCTAATAGGTGTGTTTGTGTCATTGAATGAACATTTAGGTCATTTTCGTCCTCCCAAGGCTTATTCTTGTCCAATTAGGGTTTTTAACCAATCTTGTGCATCCAATAAAATCATTTGCGTCATTGGATGAACATTTAGGTCATTTTCGTTCACCCTAGGATTATTCTTGTCCAATTAGGGTTTTTAACCAATCTTGTGCATCCAATAAGTTCATTTGTGTCTTTGGATGAACATTTAGGTCATTTTCGTCCACCCTAGGCTTATTCTTGTCCAATTAGCGTTTTTAACCAATCTTGTGCATCCAACAGGTGTGTTTGTCTCATTGGATGAACATTTAGGTCACTTTCATCCTCCCTATGCTTATTGTTGTCCAATTAGAGTTTTTAACCAATCTTGTGCGTCTAATAGGTATGTTTGTGTCATTGGATGAACATTTAGGTCATTTTCGTCCTCCCTAGGCTTATTCTAGTCCAATTAGGGTTTTTAACCAATCTTGTGCATCCAATAGGTGTGTTTGTGTCATTGGATGAACATTTAGGTCATTTTCGTCCTCCCTAGGCTTATTCTTGTCCAACTAGGGTTTTAAGCAATCTTGTGCATCCAATAAGTTCATTTGTGTCATTGGATTAACATTTAGGTCATTTTCGTCCTCCCTAGGCTTATTCTTGTCCAATTAGGGTTTTTAACCAATCATGTGCATCCAATAAGTTCATTTGTGTCATTGGATGAACAATTAGGTCATTTTCGTCCACCCTAAGTTTATTCTTGTCCAATTAGGGTTTTTAACCAATCTTATGCATCCAATAAGTTCATTTGTGTCATTGGATGAACATTTAGGTCATTTTCGTCCTCCCTAGGCTTATTCTTGTCCAATTAGGGTGTTTAACCAATCTTGTGCTTCCAATAGGTGTGTTTGTGTCATTGGATGAACATTTAGGTCATTTTCGTCCTCCCTAGGCTTATTCTTGTCCAACTAGGGTTTTAAGCAATCTTGTGCATCCAATAAGTTCATTTGTGTCATTGGATTAACATTTAGGTCATTTTCGTCCTCCCTAGGCTTATTCTTGTCCAATTAGGGTTTTTAACCAATCATGTGCATCCAATAAGTTCATTTGTGTCATTGGATGAACAATTAGGTCATTTTCGTGCACCCTAGGCTTATTCTTGTCCAATTAGAGTTTTTAATCAATCTTGTGCATCCAATAAGTTCATTTGTGTCATAGGATGAACATTTAGGTCATTTTCGTCCTCCCTAGGATTATTCTTGTCCAATTAGGGTTTCTAACCAATCTTCTGCATCCAATAGGTGTGTTTGTGTCGTTGGATGAACATTTTGGTCATTTTCGTCCTCCCTAGTCTTATTCTTGTCCAATTAGGGTTTTAAGCAATCTTGTGCATCCAATAAGTTCATTTGTGTCATTGGATTAACATTTAGGTCATTTTCGTCCTCCCTAGGCTTATTCTTGTCCAATTAGGGTTTTTAACCAATCATGTGCATCCAATAAGTTCATTTGTGTCATTGGATGAACATTTAGGTCATTTTCGTCCTCCCTAGGCTTATTCTTTTCCAATTAGGGTTTTTATGTAATCTTGTGCATCCAATAAGTTCATTTGTGTCATTGGATGAACATTTAGGTCATTTTCGTCCTCCCTAGGCTTATTCTTGTCCAATTAGGGTTTTTAACCAATCTTGTGCATCCAATAAGTTCATTTGTGTCATTGGATGCACATTTAGGTCATTTTCGTCCTCCCTAGTCTTATTCTTGTCCAATTAGCATTTCAAGCAATCTTGTGCATCCAATATGTGTGTTTGTGTCATTGGATGAACATTTAGGTCATTTTCGTCCTCCCTAGTCTTATTCTTGTCCTATTAGGATTTTTATGCAATCTTGTGCATCCAATAGGTGTGTTTCTGTCATTGGACGAACATTTAGGTCATTTTCGCCCTCCCTAGGCTTATTCTTGTCCAATTTGGGTTTTTAACCAATCTTGTGCATCCAATAAGTTCATTTGTGTCATTGGATGAACATTTAGGTCATTTTCGTCCTCCCTAGGCTTATTCTTGTCCAATTAGGGTTTTTAACCAATCTTGTGCATCCAATAAGTTCATTTGTGTCATTGGATGAACATTTAGGTCATTTTCTTCCTCCCTAGGCTTATTCTTGTCCAATTAGGGTTTTTAACCAATCTTGTGCATCCAATAGGTGTGTTTGTGTCATTGGACGAACATTTAGGTCATTTTCGTCCTCCCTAGGCTAATTCTTGTCCAATTAGGGTTTTTAACCAATCTTGTGCATCCAATAAGTTCATTTGTGTCATTGGATGAACATTTAGGTCATTTTCGTCCTCCCTAGGCTTATTCTTGTCCAATTAGGGTTTTTAACCAATCTTGTGCATCCAATAAGTTCATTTGTGTCATTGGATGAACATTTAGGTCATTTTCGTCCTCCCTAGGCTTATTCTTGTCCAATTAGGGTTTTTAACCAATCTTGTGCATCCAATAAGTTCATTTGTGTCATTTGATGAACATTTTGGTCATTTTCGTCCTCCCTAGGCTTATTCTTGTTCAATTAGGGTTTTCAACCAATCTTGTGCATCCAATAAGTTCATTTGTGTCATTGGATGAACATTTAGGTCATTTTCGTCCTCCCCAGGCTTATTCTTGTCCAATTAGGGTTTTCAACCAATCTTGTGCATCCAATAAGTTCATTTGTGTCATTGGATGAACATTTAGGTCATTTTCGTCCTCCCTAGGCTTATTCTTGTCCAATTAGGGTTTTTAACCAATCTTGTGCATCCAATAAGTTCATTTGTGTCATTAGATGAACATTTAGGTCATTTTCGTCCTCCCTAGGCTTATTCTTGTCCAGTTAGGGTTTTCAACCAATCTTGTGCATCCAATAAGTTCATTTGTGTCATTGGATGAACATTTAGGTCATTTTCGTCCTCCCTAGGCTTATTCTTGTCCAATTAGGGTTTTTAACCAATCTTGTGCATCCAATAAGTTCATTTGTGTCATTGGATGAACATTTAGGTCATTTTCGTCCTCCCTATTCTTATTCTTGTCCAATTAGGGTTTTTATGCAATCTTGTGCATCCAATAGGTGTGTTTGTTTCATTGGACGAACATTTAGGTCATTTTCGTCCTCCCTAGGCTTATTCTTGTCCAGTTAGGGTTTTTAACCAATCTTGTGCATCCAATAAGTTCATTTGTGTCATTCGATGAACATTTAGGTCATTTTCGTCCTCCCTAGGCTTATTCTTGTCGAATTAGGGTTTTTAACCAATCTTGTGCATCCAATAAGTTCATTTGTGTCATTGGATGAACATTTAGGTCATTTTCGTCCTCCCTAGGCTTATTCTTGTCCAATTAGGGTTTTTAACCAATCTTGTGCATCCAATAAGTTCATTTGTGTCATTGGATGAACATTTAGGTCATTTTCGTCCTCCCTAGGCTTATTCTTGTCCAATTAGGGTTTTTAACCAATCTTGTGCATCCAATAGGTGTGTTTGTGTCATTGGACGAACATTTAGGTCATTTGTTTCCTCCCAAGGCTTATTCTTGTCCAATTAGGGTTTTTATGCAATCTTGTGCATCCAATAGGTGTGTTTGTGTCATTGGACAAACATTTAGGTCATTTTCGTCCTCCCTAGGCTTATTCTTGTCCGATTAGGGTTTTTAACAAATCTTGTGCATCCAATAAGTTCATTTGTGTCATTGGATGAACATTTAGGTCGTTTTCGTCCTCCCTAGGCTTATTCTTGTCCAATTAGGGTTTTTAACCAATCTTGTGCATCCAATAAGTTCATTTGTGTCATTGGATGAACATTTAGGTCATTTTCGTCCTCCCTAGGCTTATTCTTGTCCAATTAGGGTTTTTAACCAATCTTGTGCATCCAATAAGTTCATTTGTGTCATTGGATGAACATTTAGGTCATTTTCGTCCTCCCTAGGCTTATTCTTGTCCAATTTGGGTTTCTAACCAATCTTGTGCATCCAATAGGTGTGTTTGTGTCATTGAATGAACATTTTGGTCATTTTCGTCCTCCCAAGGCTTATTCTTGTCCAATTAGGGTTTTTAACCAATCTTGTGCGTCCAATAAGTTCATTTGTGTCATTGGATGAACATTTAGGTCATTTTCGTCCACCATAGCCATATTCTTGTCCAATTAGGGTTTTTAAGCAATCTTGTGCATCCAATAAGTTCATTTGTGTCATTGGATGAACATTTAGGTCATTTTTCGTCCTCCCTAGGCTGATTCTAGTCCAATTAGGGTTTTTAACCAATCTTGTGCATCTAATAGGTGTGTTTGTGTCATTGGATGAACATTTAGGTCATTTTCGTCTTCCCTAGGCTTATTCTTGTCCAAATAGGGTTTTTAACCAATCTTGTGCATCTAATAGGTGTGTTTGTGTCATTGAATGAACATTTAGGTCATTTTCGTCCTCCCAAGGCTTATTCTTGTCCAATTAGGGTTTTTAACCAATCTTGTGCGTCCAATAAGTTCATTTGTGTCATTGGATGAACATTTAGGTCATTTTCGTCCACCATATCCATATTCTTGTCCAATTAGGGTTTTTAACCAATCTTGTGCATCCAATAAGTTCATTTGGGTCATTGGATGAACATTTAGGTCATTTCCGTCCTCCCTAGGCTTATTCTTGTCCAATTAGGGTTTTTAACCAATCTTGTGCATCCAATAAGTTCATTTGTGTCATTGGATGAACATTTAGGTCATTTTCGTCCACCCTAGGCTTATTCTTGTCCAATTAGGGTTTTTAACCAATCTTGTGCATCCAATAGGTGTGTTTGTCTCATTGGAAGAACATTTAGGTCACTTTCATCCTCCCTATGCTTATTGTTGTCCAATTAGAGTTTTTAACCAATCTTGTGCGTCTAATAGTATGTTTGTGTCATTGGATGAACATTTAGGTCATTTTCGTTCACCCTAGGCTTATTCTAGTCCAATTAGGGTTTTTAACCAATCTTGTGCATCCAACAGGTGTGTTTGTGTCATTGGATGAACATTTAAGTCATTTTCGTCCTCCCTAAGCTTATTCTTGTCCAATTAGGGTTTTTAAACAATCTTGTGCGTCCAATAAGTTCATTTGTGTCATTGGATGAACATTTAGGTCATTTTCGTCCACCATAGCCATATTCTTTTCCAATTAGGGTTTTTAACCAATCTTGTGCATCCAATAAGTTCATTTGTGTCATTGGATGAACATTTAGGTCATTTTCGTCCTCCCTAGGCTTATTCTTGTCCAATTAGGGTTTTTAACCAATCTTGTGCATCCAATAGGTGTGTTTGTGTCATTGAATGAACATTTAGGTCATTTTCGTCCTCCCAAGGCTTATTCTTGTCCAATTAGGGTATTTAACCAATCTTGTGCATCAAACAAGTTCATTTGTGTCATTGGATGAACATTTAGGTCATTTTCGTTCACCCTAGGCTTATTCTTGTCCAATTAGGGTTTTTAAGCAATCTTGTGGATGCAATAGGTGTGTTTGTGTCATTGGATGAACATTTAGGTCATTTTCGTCCACCCTAGGCTTATTCATGTCCAATTAGGGTTTTTAACCAATCTTGTGCATCCAATAAGTTCATTTGTGTCATTGGATGAACATTTAGGTCATTTTCGTCCTCCCTAGGCTTATTCTTGTCCAATTAGGTTTTTAACCAATCTTTTGCATCCAATATGTGTGTTTGTGTCATTGGATGAACATTTAGGTCATTTTCGGCCTCCCTAGGCTTATTCAAGTCCAATTAGCGATTTTAACCAATCTTGTGCATCCAATAGGTGTGTTTGTGTCATTGGATGAACATCAAGGTTATTTTCATCCTCCCTAGTCTTATTCTTGTCCAATTAGGGTTTTAAGCAATCTTGTGCATCCAATAAGTTCATTTGTGTCATTGGATGAACATTTAGGTCATTTTCGTCCTCCATAGGCTTATTCTTGTGCAATTAGGGTTTTTAAGCAATCTTGTCCATCCAATAACTTCATTTGTGACATTGGATTAACATTTAAGTCATTTTCGTTCTCCCAAGGCTTATTCTTGTCCAATTAGGGTTTTTAACCAATCTTGTGCATTCAATAGGTTTGTTTGTGTCATTGGATGAACATTTAGGTCATTTTCGTCCTCCCTACGCTTATTCTTGTCCAATTTGGGTTTCTAACCAATCTTGTGCATCCAATAGGTGTGTTTGTGTCATTGGATGAACATCAAGGTCATTTTCATCCTCCCTAGTCTTATTCTTGTCCAATTAGGGTTTTAAGCAATCTTGTGCATCCAATAAGTTCATTTGTGTCATTGGATGAACATTTAGGTCATTTTCGTCCTCCATAGGCTTATTCTTGTGCAATTAGGGTTTTTAAGCAATCTTGTGCATCCAATAGGTGTGTTTGGGTCATTGGATGTACATTTAGGTCATTTTCGTCCTCCCTAGGCTTATTCTTGTCCAATTAGGGTTTTTAACCAATCTTGTGCATCCAATAACTTCATTTGTGTCATTGGATTAACATTTAAGTCATTTTCGTCCTCCCTAGGCTTATTCTTGTCCAATTAAGGTTTTTAATCAATCTTGTGCATCCAATAAGTTCATTTGTGTCATTGGATGAACATTTAGGTCATTTTCGTCCTCCCTAGGCTTATTCTTGTTCAATTAGGGTTTTTAATCAATCTTGTGCATCCAATAGATGTGTTTGTGTCATTGGATGAACATTTAGGTCATTTTCGTCCTCCCTAGGCTTATTCTTGTGCAATTAGGGTTTTTAACCAATCTTGTGCATCCAATAAGTTCATTTGTGTCATTGGATGAACATTTAGGTCATTTTCGTCCACCCTAGGCTTATTCTTGTCCAATTAGGGTTTTTAACCAATCTTGTGCGTCCAATAACTTCATTTGTGTCATTGGATTAACATTTAAGTCATTTTCGTCCTCCCTAGGGTTATTCTTGTCCAATTAGGGTTTTTAAGCAATCTTGTGCATGCAATAAGTTCATTTGTGTCATTGGATGATCATTTAGGTCATTTTCGTCCACCCTAGGCTTATTCTTGTCCAATTAGGGTTTTTTACCAATCCTGTGCATCCAATAAGTTCATTTGTGTGATTGGATGAACATTTAAGTCATTTTCGTCCTCCCTAGGCTTATTCTTGTGCAATTAGGGTTTTTAACCAATCTTGTGCATCCAATAAGTTCATTTGTGTCATTGGATGAACATTTAGGTCATTTTCGTCCACCCTAGGCTTATTCTTGTCCAATTAGGGTTTTTAACCAATCTTGTGCATCCAATAAGTTCATTTGTGTCATTGGATGAACATTTAGGTCATTTTCGTCCACCCTAGGTTTATTCTTGTCCAATTAGGGTTTTTAACCAATCTTGTGCATCCAATAAGTTCATTTGTGTCATTGGATGAACATTTAGGTCATTTTCGACCTCACTAGGCTTATTCTTGTCCAGTTAGGGTTTTTAACCATTCTTGTGCATCCAATAGGCGTATTTGTGTCATTGGATGAACATTTAGGTCATTTTCGTCCTCCCTAGGCTTATTCTTGTCCAATTAGGGTTTTTAACCAATCTTGTGCATCCAATAGGTGTGTTTGTGTCATTGGATGAACATTTAGGTCATTCTCGTCCTCCCTAGGCTTATTCTTGTCCAATTAGGGTTTCTAACCAATCTTTTGCATCCAATAGGTGTATTTGTGTTATTTGATGAACATTTAGGTCATTTTCGTCCTCCCTAGGCTTATTCTTGTCCAATTAGGGTTTTTAAGCAATTTTGTGCATCCAATAAGTTCATTTGTGTCATTGGATGAACATTTAGGTCGTTTTCATCCTCCCTAGGCTTATTCTTGTCCAATTAGGGGTTTTAAGCAATTTTGTGCATCCAATAAGTTCGTTTGTGTCATTGGATGAACATTTAGGTCATTTTCGTCCTCCCTAGGCTTATTCTTGTCCAATTAGGGTTTTTAACCAATCTTGTGCATCCAATAGGTGTGTTTGTGTCATTGGATGAACATTTAGGTCATTTTCGTCCTCCCTAGTCTTATTCTTGTCCAATTAGGGTTTCTAACCAATCTTGTGCATCCAATAGATTCATTTGTGTCATTGGATGAACATTTAGGTCATTTTCGTCCTCCCTAGGCTTATTCTTGTCTAATTAGGGTTTTTAAGCAATCTTGTGCATCCAATAAGTTCATTTGTGTCATTGGATGAACATTTAGGTCATTTTCGTCCTCCCTAGGCTTATTCTTGTTCAATTAGGGTTTCTAACCAATCTTGTGCATCCAATAGGTGTGTTTGTGTAATTGGATGAACATTTAGGTCATTTTCGTCCTCCCTAATCTAATTCTTGTCCAATTAGGGTTTTAAGCAATCTTGTGCATCCAATAAGTTCATTTGTGTCATTGGATGAACATTTAGGTCATTTTCGTCCTCCCTAGGCTTATTCTTGTCCAATTAGGGTTTTTAACCAATCTTGTGCATCCAATAAGTTCATTTGTGTCATTGGATGAACATTTAGGTCATTTTCGTCCTCCCTAGTCTTATTCTTGTCCAATTAGGGTTTTAAGCAATCTTGTGCATCCAATAAGTTCATTTGTGTCATTGGATGAACATTTATGTCATTTTCGTCCTCCCTAGGCTTATTCTTGTCCAATTAGGGTTTTTAAGCAATTTTGTGCATCCAATAAGTTCATTTGTGTCATTGGATGAACATTTAGGTCATTTTCGTCCTCCCTAGGCTTATTCTTGTCCAATTAGGGTTTCTAACCAATCTTGTGCATCCAATAGGTGTATTTGTGTCATTGGATGAACATTTAGGTAATTTTCGTCCTCCCTAGGCTTATTCTTGTCTAATTAGGGTTTTTAAGCAATCTTGTGCATCCAATAAGTTCATTTGTGTCATTGGATGAACATTTAGGTCATTTTCGTCCTCCCTAGGCTTATTCTTGTCCAATTAGGGTTTTTAACCAATCTTGTGCATCCAATAAGTTCATTTGTGTCATTGGATGAACATTTAGGTCATTTTCGTCCTCCCTAGGCTTATTCTTGTCCAATTAGGGTTTTCAACCCATCTTGTGCATCCAATAAGTTCATTTGTGTCATTGGATGAACATTTAGGTCATTTTCGTCCTCCCTAGGCTTATTCTTGTCCAATTAGGGTTTTTAACCAATCTTGTGCATCCAATAAGTTCATTTGTGTCATTGGATGAACATTTAGGTCATTTTCGTCCTCCCTATGCTTATTCTTGTCCAATTAGGGTTTTTTTACCAATCTTGTGCATCCAATAAGTTCATTTGTGTCATTGGATGAACATTTAGGTCATTTTCGTCCTCCCTAGGCTTATTCTTGTCCAATTAGGGTTTTTAACCAATCTTGTGCATCCAATAAGTTCATTTGTGTCATTGGATAAACATTTAGGTCATTTTCGTCCTCCCTAGGCTTATTCTAGTCCAATTAGGGTTTCTAACCAATCTTGTGCATCCAATAGGTGTATTTGTGTCATTGGATGAACATTTAGGCCATTTTCGTCCTCCCTAGGCTTATTCTTGTCTAATTAGGGTTTTTAAGCAATCTTGTGCATCCAATAAGTTCATTTGTGTCATTGGATGAACATTTAGGTCATTTTCGTCCTCCCTAGGCTTATTCTTGTCCAATTAGGGTTTTTAAGCAATCTTGTGCATCCAATAAGTTCATTTGTGTCATTGGTTGAACATTTAGGTCATTTTCGTCCTCCCTAGGCTTATTCTTGTCCAATTAGGGTTTTTAACCAATCTTGTGCATCCAATAAGTTCATTTGTGTCACTGGACGAACATTTAGGTCATTTTCGTCCTCCCTAGGCTTATTCTTGTCCAATTAGGGTTTTTAACCAATCTTGTGCATCCAATAAGTTCATTTGTGTCATTGGATGAACATTTAGGTCATTTTCGTCCTCCCTAGGCTTATTCTTGTCCAATTAGGGTTTTTAACCAACCTTGTGTATCCAATAAGTTCATTTGTGTCATTGGTGGAACATTTAGGTCATTTACGTCCTCCCTAGGCTTATTCTTGTCCAATTAGGGTTTTTATGCAATCTTGTGCATCCAATAGGTGTGTTTGTGTCATTGGAGGAACATTTAGGTCATTTTCGTCCTCCCTAGTCTTATTCTTGTCGAATTAGGGTTTTTATGCAATCTTGTGCATCCAATAGGAGTGTTCGTGTCATTAGACGAACATTTAGGTCATTTTCGTCCTCCCTAGTCTTATTCTTGTCCAATTAGGGTTTTTAACCAATCTTGTGCATCCAATAAGTTCATTTGTGTCATTGGATGAACATTTAGGTCATTTTCGTCCTCCCTATGCTTATTCTTGTCCAATTAGGGTTTTTAACCAATCTTGTGCATCCAATAAGTTCATTTGTGTCATTGGTGGAACATTTAGGTCATTTACGTCCTCCCTAGGCTTATTCTTGTCCAATTAGGGTTTTTAACCAATCTTGTGCATCCAATAAGTTCATTTGTGTCATTGGATGAACATTTAGGTCATTTTCGTCCTCCCTAGGCTTATTCTTGTCCAATTAGGGTTTTTAACCAATCTTGTGCATCCAATAAGTTCATTTGTGTCATTGGATGAACATTTAGGTCATTTTCGTCCTTCCTAGGCTTATTCTTGTCCAATTAAGGTTTTTAACCAATCTTGTGCATCCAATAAGTTCATTTGTGTCATTGGATGAACATTTAGGTCATTTTCGTCCTCCCAAGGCTTATGCTTGTCTAATTAGGGTTTTTAACCAATCTTGTGCATCCAATATGTTTATTTGTGTCATTGGATGAACATTTAGGTCATTTTCGTCCTCCCTAGGCTTATTCTTGTCCAATTAGGGTTTTTATGCAATCTTGTGCATCCAATAGGTGTGTTTGTGTCATTGGAGGAACATTTAGGTCATTTTCGTCCTCCGTAGTCTTATTCTTGTCCAATTAGGGTTTTTATGCAATCTTGTGCATCCAATAAGTTCATTTGTGTCATTGGATGAACATTTAGGTCATTTTCGTCCTCCCTAGGCTTATTCTTTTCCAATTAGGGTTTTTAACCAATCTTGTGAATCCAATAAGTTCATTTGTGTCATTGGATGAACATTTAGGTCATTTTTGTCCTCCCTAGGCTTATTCTTGTCCAATTAGGGTTTTTAACCAATCTTGTGCATCCAATAAGTTCATTTGTGTCATTGGATGAACATTTAGGTCATTTTCGTCCTCCCTAGGCTTATTCTTGTCCAATTAGGGTTTTTAACCAATCTTGTGCATCCAATAAGTTCATTTGTGTCATTAGATGTACATTTAGGGTATTTTCGTCCTCGCTAGGCTTATTCTTGTCCAATTAGGGTTTTTAAGCTATCTTGTGCATCCAATAAGTTCATTTGTGTCATTAGATGAACATTTAGGTCATTTTCGTCCTCCCTAGGCTTATTCTAGTCCAATTAGCGTTTTTAACCAATCTTGTGCATCCAATAGGTGTGTTTGTGTCATTGGATGAACATTCAAGTCATTTTCGTCCTCCCTAGGCTTATTCTTGTCAAATTAGGGTTTTTAAGCAATCTTGTCCATCCAATAACTTCATTTGTGTCATTGGATTAACATTTAATTCATTTTCGTTCCCCCTATGCTTATTCTTGTCCAATTAAGGTTTTTAACCAATCTTGTGCATTCAATAGGTTTGTTTGTGTAATTGGATGAACATTTTGGTCATTTTTGTGCTCTCTACACTTATTCTTGTCCAATTTGGGTTTCTAATCAATCTTGTGCATCCAATAGGTGTGTTTGTGTCATTGGATGAACATCTAGGTCATTTTCGTCCTCCCTAGTCTTATTCTTGTCCAATTAGGGTTTTAAGCAATCTTGTGCATCCAATAAGTTCATTTGTGTCATTGGATGAACATTTAGGTCATTTTCGTCCTCCCTAGGCTTATTCTTGTGCAATTAGGGTATTTAATCAATCTTGTGCATCCAATAAGTTCATTTGTGTCATTGGATGAACATTTAGGTCATTTTCGTCCTCCCTAGGCTGATTCTTGTGCAATTAGGGTTTTTAATCAATCTTGTGCATCCAATCAGTTCATTTGTGTCATTGGATGAACATTTAAGTCATTTTCGTCCTCCCTAGGCTTATTCTTGTCCAATTAGGGTTTTTTAAGCAATCTTGTGCAATCAATAAGTTCATTTGTGTCATTGGATGAGCATTTAGGTCATTTTCGTCCTCCCTAGGCTTATTCTTGTCCAATTTCGGTTTCTAACCAATCTTGTGCATCCAATAGGTGTGTTTGTGTCATTGGATGAACATTTAGATCATTTTCGTCCTCCCTAGGCTTATTCTTGTGCAATTAGGGTTTTTAATCAATCTTGTGCATCCAATGACTTCATTTGTGTCATTCGATGAACATTTAGGTCATTTTCGTCCTCCCTAGGCTTATTCTTGTGCAATTAGGGTTTTAAATCAATCTTGTACATCAAATCAGTTCATTTGTGTCATTGGATGAACATTTAGGTCATTTTCGTCCTCCCTAGGCTTATTCTTGTCCAATTTGGTTTTCTAACCAATATTGTGCATCCAATAGGTGTGTTTGTGTCATTGGATGAACGTTTAGATTATTTTCGTCCTCCCTAGGCTTATTCTTGTGCAATTAGGGTTTTTAACCAATCTTGTGCATCCAATAGGTGTGTTTGTGTCACTAGATGAACATTTAGGTCATTTTCCTCCTCCCTAGGCTTATTGTTGTCCAATTAGGGTTTTTAACCAATCTTGAGCATCCAATAGGTGTGTTAGTGTCATTGGATGTACACTTAGGTCATTTTCGTCCTCCCTAGGCTTATTCTTGTCCAATTAGGGTTTTTAACCAATCTTGTGCATCCAATAAGTTCATTTGTGTCATTAGATGTACATTTAGGGTATTTTCGTCCTCGCTAGGCTTATTCTTGTCCAATTAGGGTTTTTAAGCTATCTTGTGCATCCAATAAGTTCATTTGTGTCATTAGATGAACATTTAGGTCATTTTCGTCCTCCCTAGGCTTATTCTAGTCCAATTAGCGTTTTTAACCAATCTTGTGCATCCAATAGGTGTGTTTGTGTCATTGGATGAACATTCAAGTCATTTTCGTCCTCCCTAGGCTTATTCTTGTCCAATTAGGGTTTTTAAGCAATCTTGTCCATCCAATAACTTCATTTGTGTCATTGGATTAACATTTAATTCATTTTCGTTCCCCCTATGCTTATTCTTGTCCAATTAAGGTTTTTAACCAATCTTGTGCATTCAATAGGTTTGTTTGTGTAATTGGATGAACATTTTGGTCATTTTTGTGCTCTCTACACTTATTCTTGTCCAATTTGGGTTTCTAACCAATCTTGTGCATCCAATAGGTGTGTTTGTGTCATTGGATGAACATCTAGGTCATTTTCGTCCTCCCTAGTCTTATTCTTGTCCAATTAGGGTTTTAAGCAATCTTGTGCATCCAATAAGTTCATTTGTGTCATTGGATGAACATTTAGGTCATTTTCGTCCTCCCTAGGCTTATTCTTGTGCAATTAGGGTATTTAATCAATCTTGTGCATCCAATAAGTTCATTTGTGTCATTGGATGAACATTTAGGTCATTTTCGTCCTCCCTAGGCTGATTCTTGTGCAATTAGGGTTTTTAATCAATCTTGTGCATCCAATCAGTTCATTTGTGTCATTGGATGAACATTTAAGTCATTTTCGTCCTCCCTAGGCTTATTCTTGTCCAATTAGGGTTTTTTAAGCAATCTTGTGCAATCAATAAGTTCATTTGTGTCATTGGATGAACATTTAGGTCATTTTCGTCCTCCCTAGGCTTATTCTTGTCCAATTTGGGTTTCCAACCAATCTTGTGCATCCAATAGGTGTGTTTGTGTCATTGGATGAACATTTAGATCATTTTCGTCCTCCCTAGGCTTATTCTTGTGCAATTAGGGTTTTTAATCAATCTTGTGCATCCAATGACTTCATTTGTGTCATTCGATGAACATTTAGGTCATTTTCGTCCTCCCTAGGCTTATTCTTGTGCAATTAGGGTTTTAAATCAATCTTGTACATCAAATCAGTTCATTTGTGTCATTGGATGAACATTTAGGTCATTTTCGTCCTCCCTAGGCTTATTCTTGTCCAATTTGGTTTTCTAACCAATCTTGTGCATCCAATAGGTGTGTTTGTGTCATTGGATGAACGTTTAGATTATTTTCGTCCTCCCTAGGCTTATTCTTGTGCAATTAGGGTTTTTAACCAATCTTGTGCATCCAATAGGTGTGTTTGTGTCACTAGATGAACATTTAGGTCATTTTCCTCCTCCCTAGGCTTATTGTTGTCCAATTAGGGTTTTTAACCAATCTTGAGCATCCAATAGGTGTGTTAGTGTCATTGGATGTACACTTAGGTCATTTTCGTCCTCCCTAGGCTTTTTCTTGTCCAATTAGGGTTTTCAACCAATCTTGTGCATCCAATAAGTTCATTTGTGTCATTGGATTAACATTTAGGTCATTTTCGTCCTCCCTAGGCTTATTCTTGTCCAATTAGGGTTTTTAAGCAATCTTGTGCATCCAATAAGTTCATTTGTGTCATTGGATTAACATTTAGGTCATTTTTGTCCTCCCTAGGCTTATTCTTGTCCAAGTAGGGTTTCTAACCAATCTTGTGCATCCAATAAGTTCATTTGTATCTTTGGACGAACATTTAGGTCATTTTCGTCCTCCCTAGGCTTATTCTTGTCCAATTAGGGTTTTTAACCAATCTTGTGCATCCAATAGGTGTGTTTGTATCATTGGATGAACATTTAGGTCATTTTCGTCCTCCCTAGGCTTATTCTTGTGCAATTAGGGTTTTTAACAAATCTTGTGCATCCAATAAGTTCATTTGTGTCATTGGATGAACATTTAGGTCATTTTCGTCAACCCTAGGCTTATTCTTGTCCAAATAGGGTTTTTAAGCAATCTTGTGCATCCAATAAGTTCATTTGTGTGATTGGATGAACATTTAGGTCATTTTCGTCCTCCCTAGGCTTATTCTTGTCCAATTAGGGTTTTTAACCAATCTTGTCCATCCAATAAGTTGATTTGTGTCATTAGATGTACATTTAGATCATTTTCGTCCAAGCTAGGCTGATTCTTGTCCAATTAGGGTTTTTAACCAATCTTGTGCATCTAATAGGTGTGTTTGTGTCATGGGATGCACATTTAGGTCATTTTCATCCTCCCTAGCCTTATTCTTGCCCAATTAGGGTTTTAAACCAATCTTGTGCATCCAATAAGTTCAATTGTGTCATTGGATGAAAATTTAGGTCATTTTCGTTCTCCCTAGGCTTATTCTTGTCCAATTAGGGTTTTTAACTAATCGTGTGCATCCAATAGGTGTGTTTGTGTCATTGGATGAACATTTAAGTCATTTTCGTCCTCCCTAGGCTTATTCTTGTCCAATTAGGGTTTTTAACCAATCTTGTGCATCCAATAGGTGTGTTTGTGTCATTGGATGAACATTTAGGTCATTTTCGTCCTCCCTAGTCTTATTCTTGTCCAATTAGGGTTTTAAACCAATCTTGTGCATCCAATGTGTGTGTTTGTGTCATTGGGTGCACATTTAGGTCATTTTCTTCCTCCCTAGGCTTATTCTTGTCCAATTTGGGTTTCTAACCAATCTTGTGCATCCAATAGGTGTGTTTGTGTCATTGGATGAACATTTAGATCATTTTCGTCCTCCCTAGGCTTATTCTTGTGCAATTAGGGTTTTTAATCAATCTTGTCCATCCAATCAGTTCATTTGTGTCATTCGATGAACATTTAGGTCATTTTCGTCCTCCCTAGGCGTATTCTTGTGCAATAAGGGTTTTAAATCAATATTGTGCATCCAATAAGTTCATATGTGTCATTCGATTAACATTTAAGTCATTTTCGTCCTCCCTAGGCTTATTCTTGTGCAATTATGGTTTTTAACCAATCTTGTGCATCCAATAGGTGTGTTTGTGTCATCGGATGAACATTTAGGTCACTTTCATCCTCCCTAGGCTTATTGTTGTCCAATTAGAGTTTTTAACCAATCTTTTGCAACCAATAGGTGTGTTTGTGTCATTGGATGAACATTTAGGTCATTTTCGTCCTCCCTAGGCTTATTCTAGTCCAATTAGCGTTTTTAACCAATCTTGTGCGTGCAATAGGTGTGTTTGTGTCATTGGATGAATATTCAAGTCATTTTCGTCCTCCCTAGGCTTATTCTTGTCCAATTAGGGTTTTTAAGCAATCTTGTCCATCCAATAACTTCATTTGTGTCATTGGATGAACATTTAGGTCATTTTCGTCCTCCATAGGCATATTCTTGTGCAATTAGGGTTTTTAAGCAATCATGTGCATCCAATAGGTGTGTTTGTGTCATTGGATGTACATTTAGGTCATTTTCGTCCTCCCTAGGCTTATTCTTGTCCAATTAGGGTTTTTAAGCAATCTTGTGCATCCAATAAGTTCATTTGTGTCATTGGATGAACATTTAGGTCATTTTCGTCCTCCCTACGCTTATTCTTGTCCAATTTGGGTTTCTAACTAATCTTGTGCATCCAATAGGTGTGTTTGTGTCATTGGATGAACATCTAGGTCATTTTCGTCCTCCCTAGTCTTATTCTTATCCAATTAGGGTTTTAAGCAATCTTGTGCATCCAATAAGTTCATTTGTGTCATTGGATGAACATTTAGGTCATTTTCGTCCTCCCTAGGCTTATTCTTGTGCAATTAGGGTTTTTAATCAATCTTGTGCATCCAATAAGTTCATTTGTGTCATTGGATCAACATTTAGGTCATTTTCGTCCTCCCTAAGCTTATTCTTGTGCAATTAGGGTTTTTAATCAATCTTGTGCATCCAATCAGTTCATTTGTGTCATTAAATGAACATTTAAGTCATTTTCGTCCTCCCTAGGCTTATTCTTGTCCAATTAGGGTTTTTAAGCAATCTTGTGCATCCAATAAGTTCATTTGTGTCATTGGATGAACATTTAGGTCATTTTCGTCCTCCCTAGGCTTATTCTTGTCCAATTTGGGTTTCTAACCAATCTTGTGCATCCAATAGGTGTGTTTGTGTCATTGGATGAACATTTAGATCATTTTCGTCCTCCCTAGGCTTATTCTTGTGCAATTAGGGTTTTTAATCAATCTTGTCCATCCAATCAGTTTATTTGTGTCATTCGATGAACATTTAGGTCATTTTCGTCCTCCCTAGGCTTATTCTTGTGCAATAAGGGTTTTAAATCAATATTGTGCATCCAATAAGTTCATATGTGTCATTGGATTAACATTTAAGTCATTTTCGTCCTCCCTAGGCTTATTCTTGTGCAATTATGGTTTTTAACCAATCTTGTGCATCCAATAGGTGTGTTTGTGTCATCGGATGAACATTTAGGTCACTTTCATCCTCCCTAGGCTTATTGTTGTCCAATTAGAGTTTTTAACCAATCTTTTGCATCCAATAGGTGTGTTTGTGTCATTGGATGAACATTTAGGTCATTTTCGTCCTCCCTAGGCTTATTCTAGTCCAATTAGCGTTTTTAACCAATCTTGTGCGTCCAATAGGTGTGTTTGTGTCATTGGATGAATATTCAAGTCATTTTCGTCCTCCCTAGGCTTATTCTTGTCCAATTAGGGTTTTTAAGCAATCTTGTCCATCCAATAACTTCATTTGTGTCATTGGATGAACATTTAGGTCATTTTCGTCCTCCCTAGGCTTATTCTTGTCCTATTTGGGTTTCTAACCAATCTTGTGCATCCAATAGGTGTGTTTGTGTCATTGGATGAACATTTATATCATTTTCGTCCTCCCTAGGCTTATTCTTGTGCAATTAGGGTTTTTAATCAATCTTGTGCATCCAATCAGTTCATTTGTGTCATTCGATGAACATTTAGGTCATTTTCGTCCTCCCTAGGCTTATTCTTGTGCAATTAGGGTTTAAAATCAATCTTGTGCATCCAATCAGTTCATTTGTGTCATTGGATGAACATTTAGGTCATTTTCGTCCTCCCTAGGCTTATTCTTGTCCAATTTGGGTTTCTAACCAATCTTGTGCATCCAATAGGTGTGTTTGTGTCATTGGAAGAACATTTAGATCATTTTCGTCCTCCCTAGGCTTATTCTTGTGCAATTAGGGTTTTTAACCAATCTTGTGCATCCAACAGGTGTGTTTGTGTCATTGGATGAACATTTAGGTCATTTTCCTCTTCCCTAGGCTTATTGTTGTCCAATTAGGGTTTTTAACCATTCTTGAGCATCCAATAGGTGTGTTTGTGTCATTGGATGTACATTTAGGTCATTTTCGTCCTCCCTAGGCTTATTCTTGTCCAATTAGGGTTTTAAACCAATCTTGTGCATCCAATAAGTTCATTTGTGCCATTGGATTAACATTTAGGTCATTTTCGTCCTCCCTAGGCTTATTCTTGTCCAATTAGGGTTTTTAAGCAATCTTGTGCATCCAATAAGTTAATTTGTGTCATTGGATTAACATTTAGGTCATTTTCGTCCTCCATAGGCTTATTCATGTCCAAGTAGGGTTTTTAACCAATCTTGTGCATCCAATAGGTGTGTTTGTGTCATTGGACGAACATTCAAGTCATTTTCGTCCTCCCTAGGCTTATTCTTGTCCAATTAGGGTTTTTAAGCAATCTTGTGCATCCAATAAGTTCATTTGTGTCATTGGATGAACATTTAGGTCATTTTCGTCCTCCCTAGGCTTATTCTTGTCCAATTTGGGTTTCTAACCAATCTTGTGCATCCAATAGGTGTGTTTGTGTCATTGGATGAACATTTAGATCATTTTCGTCCTCCCTAGGCTTATTCTTGTGCAATTAGGGTTTTTAATCAATCTTGTCCATCCAATCAGTTCATTTGTGTCATTCGATGAACATTTAGGTCATTTTCGTCCTCCCTAGGCTTATTCTTGTGCAATAAGGGTTTTAAATCAATATTGTGCATCCAATAAGTTCATATGTGTCATTGGATTAACATTTAAGTCATTTTCGTCCTCCCTAGGCTTATTCTTGTGCAATTATGGTTTTTAACCAATCTTGTGCATCCAATAGGTGTGTTTGTGTCATCGGATGAACATTTAGGTCACTTTCATCCTCCCTAGGCTTATTGTTGTCCAATTAGAGTTTTTAACCAATCTTTTGCAACCAATAGGTGTGTTTGTGTCATTGGATGAACATTTAGGTCATTTTCGTCCTCCCTAGGCTTATTCTAGTCCAATTAGCGTTTTTAACCAATCTTGTGCGTGCAATAGGTGTGTTTGTGTCATTGGATGAATATTCAAGTCATTTTCGTCCTCCCTAGGCTTATTCTTGTCCAATTAGGGTTTTTAAGCAATCTTGTCCATCCAATAACTTCATTTGTGTCATTGGATGAACATTTAGGTCATTTTCGTCCTCCCTAGGTTTATTCTTGTCCTATTTGGGTTTCTAACCAATCTTGTGCATCCAATAGGTGTGTTTGTGTCATTGGATGAACATTTAGATCATTTTCGTCCTCCCTAGGCTTATTCTTGTGCAATTAGGGTTTTTAATCAATCTTGTGCATCCAATCAGTTCATTTGTGTCATTCGATGAACATTTAGGTCATTTTCGTCCTCCCTAGGCTTATTCTTGTGCAATTAGGGTTTAAAATCAATCTTGTGCATCCAATCAGTTCATTTGTGTCATTGGATGAACATTTAGGTCATTTTCGTCCTCCCTAGGCTTATTCTTGTCCAATTTGGGTTTCTAACCAATCTTGTGCATCCAATAGGTGTGTTTGTGTCATTGGAAGAACATTTAGATCATTTTCGTCCTCCCTAGGCTTATTCTTGTGCAATTAGGGTTTTTAACCAATCTTGTGCATCCAATGTGTGTGTTTGTGTCATTGGGTGCACATTTAGGTCATTTTCTTCCTCCCTAGGCTTATTCTTGTCCAATTTGGGTTTCTAACCAATCTTGTGCATCCAATAGGTGTGTTTGTGTCATTGGATGAACATTTAGATCATTTTCGTCCTCCCTAGGCTTATTCTTGTGCAATTAGGGTTTTTAATTAATCTTGTGCATCCAATGACTTCATTTGTGTCATTCGATGAACATTTAGGTCATTTTCGTCCTCCCTAGGCTTATTCTTGTGCAATTAGGGTTTTAAATCAATCTTGTACATCAAATCAGTTCATTTGTGTCATTGGATGAACATTTAGGTCATTTTCGTCCTCCCTAGGCTTATTCTTGTCCAATTTGGTTTTCTAACCAATCTTGTGCATCCAATAGGTGTGTTTGTGTCATTGGATGAACGTTTAGATTATTTTCGTCCTCCCTAGGCTTATTCTTGTGCAATTAGGGTTTTTAACCAATCTTGTGCATCCAATAGGTGTGTTTGTGTCACTAGATGAACATTTAGGTCATTTTCCTCCTCCCTAGGCTTATTGTTGTCCAATTAGGGTTTTTAACCAATCTTGAGCATCCAATAGATGTGTTAGTGTCATTGGATGTACACTTAGGTCATTTTCGTCCTCCCTAGGCTTTTTCTTGTCCAATTAGGGTTTTCAACCAATCTTGTGTATCCAATAAGTTCATTTGTGTCATTGGATTAACATTTAGGTCATTTTCGTCCTCCCTAGGCTTATTCTTGTCCAATTAGGGTTTTTAAGCAATCTTGTGCATCCAATAAGTTCATTTGTGTCATTGGATTAACATTTAGGTCATTTTTGTCCTCCCTAGGCTTATTCTTGTCCAAGTAGGGTTTCTAACCAATCTTGTGCATCCAATAAGTTCATTTGTATCTTTGGACGAACATTTAGGTCATTTTCGTCCTCCCTAGGCTTATTCTTGTCCAATTAGGGTTTTTAACCAATCTTGTGCATCCAATAGGTGTGTTTGTATCATTGGATGAACATTTAGGTCATTTTCGTCCTCCCTAGGCTTATTCTTGTGCAATTAGGGTTTTTAACAAATCTTGTGCATCCAATAAGTTCATTTGTGTCATTGGATGAACATTTAAGTCATTTTCGTCCTCCCTAGGCTTATTCTTGTCCAATTAGGGTTTTTAACCAATCTTGTGCATCCAATAGGTGTGTTAGTGTCATTGGATGAACATTTAGATCATTTTCGTCCTCCCTAGTCTTATTCTTGTTCAATTAAGGTTTTAAGCAATCTTGTGCATCCAATGTGTGTGTTTGTGTCATTGGATGTACATTAATGTCATTTTTCGTCCTCCCTAGGCTGATTCTAGTCCAATTAGGGTTTTTAACCAATCTTGTGCATCTAATAGGTGTGTTTGTGTCATTGGATGAACATTTAGGTCATTTTCGTCTTCCCTAGGCTTATTCTTGTCCAAATAGGGTTTTTAACCAATCTTGTGCATCTAATAGGTGTGTTTGTGTCATTGAATGAACATTTAGGTCATTTTCGTCCTCCCAAGGCTTATTCTTGTCCAATTAGGGTTTTTAACCAATCTTGTGCGTCCAATAAGTTCATTTGTGTCATTGGATGAACATTTAGGTCATTTTCGTCCACCATAGCCATATTCTTGTCCAATTAGGGTTTTTAAGCAATCTTGTGCATCCAATAAGTTCATTTGTGTCATTGGATAAACATTTAGGTCATTTTCGTCCTCCCTAGGCTTATTCTTGTCCAATTAGGGTTTTTAAGCAATCGTGTGCATCCAATAGGTGTGTTTGTGTCATTGGATGAACATTTAAGTCATTTTCGTCCTCCCTAGGCTTATTCTTGTCCAATTAGGGTTTTTAACCAATCTTGTGCATCCAATAGGTGTGTTTGTGTCATTGGATGAACATTTAGGTCATTTTCGTCCTCCCTAGTCTTATTCTTGTCCAATTAGGGTTTTAAACCAATCTTGTGCATCCAATGTGTGTGTTTGTGTCATTGGGTGCACATTTAGGTCATTTTCGTCCTCCCTAGGCTTATTCTTGTCCATTTTGGGTTTCTAACGAATCTTGTGCATCCAATAGGTGTGTTTGTGTCATTGGATGAATATTTAGGCCATTTTCGTCTTCCCTATGCTTATTGTTGTCCAATTAGGGTTTTTAGCCAATCTTGTGCATCCAATCGGTGTTTTTGTGTCATTGGATGATCAATTAGTTCATTTTCTTCCTCCCTAGTCCTATTCTTGTTCAATTAAGGTTTTAAGCAATCTTGTGCATCCAATGTGTGTGTTTGTGTCATTGGATGTACATTTATGTCATTTTTCGTCCTCCCTATGCTGATTCTAGGCCAATTAGGGTTTTTAACCAATCTTGTGCATCTAATAGGTGTGTTTGTGTCATTGGATGCACATTTAGGTCATTTTCGTCCTCCCTAGCCTTATTCTTGTCCAATTAGGGTTTTAAACCAATCTTGTGCATCCAACAATTTCATTTGTGTCATTGGATGAACATTTAGGTCATTTTCGTCCTCCCTAGGCTTATTCTTGTGCAATTAGGGTTTTTAATCAATCTTGTGCATCCAATAAGTTCATTTGTGTCATTGGATCAACATTTAGGTCATTTTCGTCCTCCCTAAGCTTATTCTTGTGCAATTAGGGTTTTTAATCAATCTTGTGCATCCAATCAGTTCATTTGTGTCATTAAATGAACATTTAAGTCATTTTCGTCCTCCCTAGGCTTATTCTTGTCCAATTAGGGTTTTTAAGCAATCTTGTGCATCCAATAAGTTCATTTGTGTCATTGGATGAACATTTAGGTCATTTTCGTCCTCCCTTGGCTTATTCTTGTCCAATTAGGGTTTTTAAGCAATCTTGTGCATCCAATAAGTTCATTTGTGTCATTGGATGAACATTTAGGTCATTTTCGTCCCCCCTAGGCTTATTCTTGTCCAATTAGGGTTTTTAAGCAATCTTGTGCATCCAATAAACTCATTTGTGTCATTGGATGAACATTTAGGTCATTTTCGTCCTCCCTAGGCTTATTCTTGTCCAATTAGGGTTTTTAAGCAATCTTGTGCATCCAATAAGTTCATTTGTGTCATTGGATGAACATTTAGGTCATTTTCGTCCTCCTTTGGCATATTCTTGTTCAATTAGGGTTTCTAACCAATCTTGTGCATCCAATAGGTGTGTTTGTGTCATTGGATGAACATTTAGGTCATTTTCGTCCTCCCTAGTCTTATTCTTGTCCAATTAGGGTTTTAAGCAATCTTGTGCATCCAATAGGTGTGTTTGTGTCATTGGATGAACATTTAGGTCATTTTCATCCTCCCTAGGCTTATTGTTGTCCAATTAGGGTTTTTAACCAATCTTGTGCATCCAATAACTTCATTTGTGTCATTGGATGAACATTTAGGTCATTTTCGTCCTCCCAAGGCTTATTCTTGTCCAATTAGGGTTTTTAAGCAATCTTGTGCATCCAATAAGTTCATTTGTGTCATTGGATGAACATTTAGGTCATTTTCGTCCTCCTTAGGCTTATTCTTGTTCAATTAGGGTTTCTAGCCAATCTTGTGCATCCAATAGGTGTGTTTGTGTCGTTGGATGAACATTTAGGTCATTTTCATCCTCCCTAGGCTTATTCTTGTCCAATTAGGGTTTTTAAGCAATCTTGTGCATCAAATAAGTTCATTTGTGTCATTGGATGAACATTTAGGTCATTTTCGTCCACCCTAGGCTTATTCTTTTCCAATTAGGGTTTTTAACCAATCTTGTGCATCCAATAACTTCATTTGTGTCATTGGATGAACATTTAGGTCATTTTCGTCCTCCCAAGGCTTATTCTTGTCCAATTAGGGTTTTTAAGCAATCTTGTGCATCCAATAAGTTCATTTGTGTCATTGGATGAACATTTAGGTCATTTTCGTCCTACTTAGGCATATTCTTGTTCAATTAGGGTTTCTAACCAATCTTGTGCATCCAATAGGTGTGTTTGTGTCATTGGATGAACATTTAGGTCATTTTCGTCCTCCCTAGTCTTATTCTTGTCCAATTAGGGTTTTAAGCAATCTTGTGCATCCAATAGGTGTGTTTGTGTCATTGGATGAACATTTTGGTCATTTTCGTCCTCCCTAGGCTTATTCTTGTCCAATTAGGGTTTTTAACCAATCTTGTGCATCCAATAAGTTCATTTGTGTCATTGGATGAACATTTAGGTCATTTTCGTCCTCCCTAGGCTTATTCTTGTCCAAATAGGGTTTTTAAGCAATCTTGTGCATCCAATAAGTTCATTTGTGTCATTGGATTAACATTTAGGTCATTTTTGTCCTCCCTAGGCTTATTCTTGTCCAAGTAGGGTTTCTAACCAATCTTGTGCATCCAATAAGTTCATTTGTATCTTTGGACGAACATTTAGGTCATTTTCGTCCTCCCTAGGCTTATTCTTGTCCAATTAGGGTTTTTAACCAATCTTGTGCATCCAATAGGTGTGTTTGTATCATTGGATGAACATTTAGGTCATTTTCGTCCTCCCTAGGCTTATTCTTGTGCAATTAGGGTTTTTAACAAATCTTGTGCATCCAATAAGTTCATTTGTGTCATTGGATGAACATTTAGGTCATTTTCGTCAACCCTAGGCTTATTCTTGTCCAAATAGGGTTTTTAAGCAATCTTGTGCATCCAATAAGTTCATTTGTGTGATTGGATGAACATTTAGGTCATTTTCGTCCTCCCTAGGCTTATTCTTGTCCAATTAGGGTTTTTAACCAATCTTGTCCATCCAATAAGTTGATTTGTGTCATTAGATGTACATTTAGATCATTTTCGTCCAAGCTAGGCTGATTCTTGTCCAATTAGGGTTTTTAACCAATCTTGTGCATCTAATAGGTGTGTTTGTGTCATGGGATGCACATTTAGGTCATTTTCATCCTCCCTAGCCTTATTCTTGCCCAATTAGGGTTTTAAACCAATCTTGTGCATCCAATAAGTTCAATTGTGTCATTGGATGAAAATTTAGGTCATTTTCGTTCTCCCTAGGCTTATTCTTGTCCAATTAGGGTTTTTAACTAATCGTGTGCATCCAATAGGTGTGTTTGTGTCATTGGATGAACATTTAAGTCATTTTCGTCCTCCCTAGGCTTATTCTTGTCCAATTAGGGTTTTTAACCAATCTTGTGCATCCAATAGGTGTGTTTGTGTCATTGGATGAACATTTAGGTCATTTTCGTCCTCCCTAGTCTTATTCTTGTCCAATTAGGGTTTTAAACCAATCTTGTGCATCCAATGTGTGTGTTTGTGTCATTGGGTGCACATTTAGGTCATTTTCTTCCTCCCTAGGCTTATTCTTGTCCAATTTGGGTTTCTAACCAATCTTGTGCATCCAATAGGTGTGTTTGTGTCATTGGATGAACATTTAGATCATTTTCGTCCTCCCTAGGCTTATTCTTGTGCAATTAGGGTTTTTAATCAATCTTGTCCATCCAATCAGTTCATTTGTGTCATTCGATGAACATTTAGGTCATTTTCGTCCTCCCTAGGCGTATTCTTGTGCAATAAGGGTTTTAAATCAATATTGTGCATCCAATAAGTTCATATGTGTCATTGGATTAACATTTAAGTCATTTTCGTCCTCCCTAGGCTTATTCTTGTGCAATTATGGTTTTTAACCAATCTTGTGCATCCAATAGGTGTGTTTGTGTCATCGGATGAACATTTAGGTCACTTTCATCCTCCCTAGGCTTATTGTTGTCCAATTAGAGTTTTTAACCAATCTTTTGTAACCAATAGGTGTGTTTGTGTCATTGGATGAACATTTAGGTCATTTTCGTCCTCCCTAGGCTTATTCTAGTCCAATTAGCGTTTTTAACCAATCTTGTGCGTGCAATAGGTGTGTTTGTGTCATTGGATGAATATTCAAGTCATTTTCGTCCTCCCTAGGCTTATTCTTGTCCAATTAGGGTTTTTAAGCAATCTTGTCCATCCAATAACTTCATTTGTGTCATTGGATGAACATTTAGGTCATTTTCGTCCTCCATAGGCATATTCTTGTGCAATTAGGGTTTTTAAGCAATCATGTGCATCCAATAGGTGTGTTTGTGTCATTGGATGTACATTTAGGTCATTTTCGTCCTCCCTAGGCTTATTCTTGTCCAATTAGGGTTTTTAAGCAATCTTGTGCATCCAATAAGTT
>JBBPBR010000802.1:0-64641 GCA_037974775.1 Cicer pinnatifidum
GGAGGACGAAAATGACCTAAATGTTCATCCAATGACACAAATGAACTTATTGGATGCACAAGATTGGTTAAAAATCCTAATCGGACAAGAATAAGCCTAGGGAGGACGAAAATGACCTAAATGTTCATCCAATGACACAAATGAACTTATTGGATGCATAAGATAGCTTAAAAACCCTAATTGGACAAGAATAAGCCTAGGGAGGACGAAAATGACCTAAATGTACATCCAATGACACAAATGAACTAATTGGATGCACAAGATTGGTTAAAAACACGAATTGGACAAGAATAAGCCTAGGGAGGACGAAAATGACCTAAATGTTCATCCAATGACACAAATGAACTTATTGGATGCACAGGATTGGTTAAAAACCCTAATTGGACAAGAATAAGCCTGGGGTGGGCGAAAATGACCTAAATGTTAATCCAATGACACAAACACACCTATTGCATGCACAAGATTGGTTAAAAACCCTAATTGGACAAGAATAAGCCTAGGGTGGACGAAAATGACCTAAATGTTCATCCAATGACACAAATGAACTTATTGGATGCACAAGATTGGTTAAAAACCCTAATTGCACAAGAATAAGCCTAGGGAAGACGAAAATGACCTAAATGTTCATCCAATGACACAAACACACCTATAGGATGCACAAGATTGGTTAAAAACCCTAATTGGACAAGAATAAGCCTACGGAGGACGAAAATGACCTAAATGTTCATCCAATGACACAAATGAACTTATTGGATGCACAAGATTGGTTAAAAATCCTAATTGGACAAGAATAAGCCTAGGGAGGACGAAAATGACCTAAATGTTCATCCAATAACACAAATGAAGTTATTGGATGCACAAGATTGCTTAAAAACCCTAATTAGACAAGAATAAGCCTAGGGAGGACGAAAATGACCTAAATGTTCATCCAATGACACAAATACACCTATTGGATGCACAAGATTGGTTAAAAACCCTAATTGAACAAGAATAAGCCTAGGGAGGACGAAAATGACCTAAATGTTTATCCAATGACACAAATGAACTTATTGGATGCACAAGATTGGTTAAAAACCCTAATTGGACAAGAATAAGCCTAGGGAGGACGAAAATGACCTAAATGTTCATCCAATGACACAAACACTCCTATTGGATGCACAAGATTGGTTAGAAACCCTAATTGGACAAGAATAAGCCTAGGAAGGACGAAAATGACCTAAATGTTAATCCAATGACACAAATGAACTTATTGGATGCACAAGATTGGTTAAAAACCCTAATTGGACAATAATAAGCCTAGGGAGGACGAAAATGACCTAAATGTTCATCCAATGACACAAACACACCTATTGGATGCACAAGATTGTTTAGAAACCCTAATTGGACAAGAATAAGCCTAGGGAGGACGAAAATGACCTAAATGTTTATCCAATGACACAAATGAACTTATTGGATGCACAAGATTGGTTAAAAACCCTAATTGGACAAGAATAAGCCTAGGGAGGACGAAAATGACCTAAATGTTCATCCAATGACACAAACACACCTATTGGATGCACAAGATCGGTTAAAAACCCTAATTGGACAAGAATAAGCCCATGGAGGACGAAAATGACCTAAATGTTCATCCATTGACACAAATGATCTAAATATACATCCAATGACACAAATGAACTTATTGGATGCACAAGATTGGTTAAAAACCCTAATTGGACAAGAATAAGCCTAGGGAGGACGAAAATGACTTAAATGCTCATCCAATCACACAAATGAACTTATTGGATGCACAGGATTGGTAAAAAACCCTAATTGGACAAGAATAAGCCTAGGGTGGACGAAAATGACCTAAATGATCATCCAATGACACAAATGAACTTATTGCATGCACAAGATTGCTTAAAAACCCTAATTGGACAAGAATAACCCTAGGGAGGACGAAAATGACTTAAATGTTAATCCAATGACACAAATGAAGTTATTGGACGCACAAGATTGGTTAAAAACCCTAATTGGACAAGAATAAGCCTAGGGTGGACGAAAATGACCTAAATGTTCATCCAATGACACAAATGAACTTATTGGATGCACAAGATTGGTTAAAAACCCTAATTGCACAAGAATAAGCCTAGGGAGGACGAAAATGACCTAAATGTTCATCCAATGACACAAACACACCTATAGGATGCACAAGATTGGTTAAAAACCCTAATTGGACAAGAATAAGCCTACGGAGGACGAAAATGACCTAAATGTTCATCCAATGACACAAATGAACTTATTGGATGCACAAGATTGGTTTAAAACCCTAATTGGACAAGAATACGCCTAGGGAGGACGAAAATGACCTAAATGTACATCCAATGACACAAACACACCTATTGGATGCTCAAGATTGGTTAAAAACGCTAATTGGACTAGAATAAGCCTAGGGAGGACGAAAATGACCTAAATGTTCATCCAATGACACAAACACACCTATAGGATGCACAAGAATGGTTAAAAACCCTAATTGGACAAGAATAAGCCTAAGGAGGACGAAAATGACCTAAATGTTCATCCAATGACACAAATGAACTTATTGGATGCACAAGATTGGTTAAAAATCCTAATCGGACAAGAATAAGCCTAGGGAGGACGAAAATGACCTAAATGTACATCCAATGACACAAATGAACTTATTGGATGCACAAGATTGGTTAAAAATCCTAATCGGACAAGAATAAGCCTAGGGTGGACGAAAATGACCTAAATGTTCATCCAATGACACAAATGAACTTATTGGATGCATAAGATAGCTTAAAAACCCTAATTGGACAAGAATAAGCCTAGGGAGGACGAAAATGACCTAAATGTACATCCAATGACACAAATGAACTTATTGGATGCACAAGATTGGTTAAAAACACGAATTGGACAAGAATAAGCCTAGGGAGGACGAAAATGACCTAAATGTTCATCCAATGACACAAATGAACTTATTGGATGCACAAGATTGGTTAAAAACCCTAATTGGACAAGAATAAGCCTGGGGTGGACGAAAATGACCTAAATGTTAATCCAATGACACAAACACACCTATTGCATGCACAAGATTGGTTAAAAACCCTAATTGGACAAGAATAAGCCTAGGGTGGACGAAAATGACCTAAATGATCATCCAATGACACAAATGAACTTATTGCATGCACAAGATTGCTTAAAAACCCTAATTGGACAAGAATAAGCCTAGGGAGGACGAAAATGACTTAAAGTGTTAATCCAATGACACAAATGAAGTTATTGGATGCACAAGATTGGTTAAAAACCCTAATTGGACAACAATAAGCCTAGGGAAGAGGAAAATGACCTAAATGTTCATCCAATGACACAAACACACCTATTGGATGCACAAGATTGGTTAAAAACCCTAATTGCACAAGAATAAGCCTAGGGAGGACGAAAATGATCTAAATGTTCATCCAATGACACAAACACACCTATTGGATGCACAGGATTGGTTAGAAACCCAAATTGGACAAGAATAAGCCTAGGGAGTACGAAAATGACCTAAATGTTCATCCAATGACACAAATGAACTGATTGGATGCACAAGATTGATTTAAAACCCTAATTGCACAAGAATAAGCCTAGGGAGGACGAAAATGACCTAAATGTTCATCCAATGACACAAATGAACTTATTGGATGCACAAGATTGCTTAAAATCCCTAATTGGACAAGAATAAGCCTAGGGAGGACGAAAATGACCTAAATGTTCATCCAATGACACAAACACACCTATTGAATACACAAGATTGGTTAGAAACCCTAGTTGGACAAGAATAAGCCTAGGGAGAACGAAAATGACTTAAATGTTAATCCAATGACACAAATGACGTTATTGGATGGACAAGATTGCTTAAAAACCCTAATTGGACAAGAATAAGCCAAGGGAGGACGAAAATGACTTAAATGTTAATCCAATGGCACAAATGAAGTTATTGGATGCACAAGATTGGTTAAAAACCCTAATTGGACAAGAATAAGCCTAGGGTGGATGAAAATGACCTAAATGTTCATCCAATGACACAAATGAACTTATTGGACGCACAAGATTGGTTAAAAACCATAAATGCACAAGAATAAGCCTAGGGAGGACGAAAATGACCTAAATGTTCATCCAATGACACAAACACACCTATTGGATGCACAAGATTGGTTAAAAACCCTAATTGGACAAGAATAAGCCTAGGGAGGACGAAAATGACCTAAATGTTCATCAAATGACACAAACACACCTATTGGATGCACAAGATTGGTTAGAAACCCTAATTGGACAAGAATAAGCCTAGGGAGGACGAATATGACCTAAACGTTCACCCAATGACACAAATGAACTTATTGGATGCACAAGATAGGTTAAAAACCCTAATTGGACAAGAATAAGCCTAGGGAGGACGAAAATGACCTAAATGTTCATCCAATGACACAAACACACCTATTGGATGCACAAGATTGGTTAAAAACCCTAATAGGACAAGAATAAGCCTAGGGAGGACGAAAATGACCTAAAAGTTCATCCAATGACACAAACACACCTATTGGATGCACAAGATTGGTTAAAAATCCTGATTGGATAAGAATAAGCATAGGGAGGACGAAAATGACCTAAATGTTCATCCAATGACACAAACACACCTATTGGACGCACAAGATTGGTTAGAAACCCTAATTGGACAAGAATAAGCCTAGGGAGGACGAAAATGACCTAAATGTTCATCCAATGACACAAACACACCTATTGGATGCACAAGATTGGTTAAAAACCCTAATTGGACAAGAATAAGCATAGGGTGGACGAAAATGACCTAAATGTTCATTCAATGACACAAATGAACTTATTCGATGCACAAGATTGCTTAAAAACCCTAATTGGACAAGAATAAGCCTAGGGAGGACGAAAATGACCTAAATGTTCATCCAATGACACAAATGAACTTATTGGATGCACAAGATTGGTTAAAAACCCTAATTGGTCAAGAATAAGCCTAGGAAGGACGAAAATGACCTAAATGTTAATCCAATGACACAAATGAACTTATTGGAGGCACAAGATTGGTTAAAAACCCTAATTGGACAAGAATAAGCCTAGGGAGGACGAAAATAACCTAAATGTTCATCAAATGACACAAAGACACCTATCGGATGCACAAGATTGGTTAGAAACCCTAATTGGACAAGAATAAGCCTAGGGAGGACGAAAATGACCTAAATGTTCACCCAATGACACAAATGAACTTATTGGATGCACAAGATTGGTTAAAAACCCTAATTGGACAAGAATAAGCTTAGGGAGGACGAAAATGACCTAAATGTTCATCCAATGACACAAACACACCTATTGGATGCACACGATTGGTTAGAAACCTTAATTTGACAAGAATAAGCCTAGGGAGGACGAAAATGACCTAACTATTCATCCAATGACACAAATGAACTTATTGGATGCACAAGATTGGTTAAAAACCCTAATTGGAAAAGAATAAGCCTAGGGAGGACGAAAATGACCTAAATGTTCATCCGATGACACAAACACACCTATTGGATGTACAAGATTGGTTAGAAACCATAATTGTACAAGAATAAGCCTAGGGAGGACGAAAATGACCTAAATGTTAATCCAATGACACAAATGAACTTATTGGATGCACAAGATTGGTTAAAAACCCTAATTGGACAAGAATAAGCCTAGGGAGGACGAAAATAACTTACATGTTCATCAAATGACTAAACACACCTATTGGATGCACAAGATTGGTTAGAAACCCTAATTGGACAAGAATAAGCCTAGGGAGGACGAAATTGACCTAAATGTTCACCCAATGACACAAATGAACTTATTGGATGCACAAGATTGGTTAAAAACCCTAATTGGACAAGAATAAGCTTAGGGAGGACGAAAATGACCTAAATGTTCATCCAATGACACAAACACACCTATTGGATGCACAAGATTGGTTAGAAACCCTAATTGGACAAGAATAAGCCTAGGAAGGACGAAAATGACCTAAATGT
Organism: Cicer pinnatifidum; assembly: GCA_037974775.1. Taxonomy (NCBI): domain Eukaryota; kingdom Viridiplantae; phylum Streptophyta; class Magnoliopsida; order Fabales; family Fabaceae; genus Cicer; species Cicer pinnatifidum. The sequence goes on from JBBPBR010000802.1 coordinate 6,054, forward strand.
TAATCCAATGACACAAATGAACTTATTGGATGCACAAGATTGGTTAAAAACCCTAATTGGACAAGAATAAGTCGAGGGAGGACGAAAATGACCTAAATGTTCATCCAATGACACAAATACACCTATTGGATGCACACGATTGGTTAGAAACCCTAATTTGACAAGAATAAGCCTAGGGAGGACGAAAATGACCTAACTATTCATCCAATGACACAAATGAACTTATTGGATGCACAAGATTGCTTAAAACCCTAATTGGACAAGAATAAGACTAGGGAGGACGAAAATGACCTAAATGTTCATCAAATAACACAAACACACCTATTGGATGCACACGATTGGTTAGAAACCCTAATTTGACAAGAATAAGCCTAGGGAGGACGAAAATGACCTAACTATTCATCCAATGACACAAATGAACTTATTGGATGCACAAGATTGGTTAAAAACCCTAATTGGACAAGAATAAGCCTAGGGAGGACGAAAATGACCTAAATGTTCATCCAATGACACAAACACACCTATTGGATGCACAAGATCGGTTAAAAACCCTAATTGGACAAGAATAAGCCCATGGAGGACGAATATGACCTAAATGTTCATCCATTGACACAAATGATCTAAATATACATCCAATGACACAAATGAACTTATTGGATGCACAAGATTGGTTAAAAACCCTAATTGGACAAGAATAAGCCTAGGGAGGACGAAAATGACTTAAATGTTCATCCAATCACACAAATGAACTTATTGGATGCACAGGATTGGTAAAAAACCCTAATTGGACAAGAATAAGCCTAGGGTGGACGAAAATGACCTAAATGATCATCCAATGACACAAATGAACTTATTGCATGCACAAGATTGCTTAAAAACCCTAATTGGACAAGAATAAGCCTAGGGAGGACGAAAATGACTTAAATGTTAATCCAATGACACAAATGAAGTTATTGGACGCACAAGATTGGTTAAAAACCCTAATTGGACAAGAATAAGCCTAGGGTGGACGAAAATGACCTAAATGTTCATCCAATGACACAAATGAACTTATTGGATGCACAAGATTGGTTAAAAACTCTAATTGCACAAGAATAAGCCTAGGGAGGACGAAAATGACCTAAATGTTCATCCAATGACACAAACACACCTATAGGATGCACAAGATTGGTTAAAAACCCTAATTGGACAAGAATAAGCCTACGGAGGACGAAAATGACCTAAATGTTCATCCAATGACACAAATGAACTTATTGGATGCACAAGATTGGTTTAAAACCCTAATTGGACAAGAATAAGCCTAGGGAGGACGAAAATGACCAAAATGTACATCCAATGACACAAACACACCTATTGGATGCTCAAGATTGGTTAAAAACGCTAATTGGACTAGAATAAGCCTAGGGAGGACGAAAATGACCTAAATATTCATCCAATGACACAAACACACCTATAGGATGCACAAGAATGGTTAAAAACCCTAATTGGACAAGAATAAGCCTAAGGAGGACGAAAATGACCTAAATGTTCATCCAATGACACAAATGAACTTATTGGATGCACAAGATTGGTTAAAAATCCTAATCGGACAAGAATAAGCCTAGGGAGGACGAAAATGACCTAAATGTTCATCCAATGACACAAATGAACTTATTGGATGCATAAGATAGCTTAAAAACCCTAATTGGACAAGAATAAGCCTAGGGAGGACGAAAATGACCTAAATGTACATCCAATGACACAAATGAACTAATTGGATGCACAAGATTGGTTAAAAACACGAATTGGACAAGAATAAGCCTAGGGAGGACGAAAATGACCTAAATGTTCATCCAATGACACAAATGAACTTATTGGATGCACAGGATTGGTTAAAAACCCTAATTGGACAAGAATAAGCCTGGGGTGGACGAAAATGACCTAAATGTTAATCCAATGACACAAACACACCTATTGCATGCACAAGATTGGTTAAAAACCCTAATTGGACAAGAATAAGCCTAGGGTGGACGAAAATGACCTTAATGATCATCCAATGACACAAATGAACTTATTGCATGCACAAGATTGCTTAAAAACCCTAACTGGACAAGAATAAGCCTAGGGAGGACGAAAATGACTCAAATGTTAATCCAATGACACAAATGAAGTTATTGGATGCACAAGATTGGTTAAAAACCCTAATTGGACAATAATAAGCCTAGGGTGGACGAAAATGACCTAAATGTTCATCCAATGACACAAATGAACTTATTGGATGCACAAGATTGGTTAAAAACCCTAATTGCACAAGAATAAGCCTAGGGAGGACGAAAATGACCTAAATGTTCATCCAATGACACAAACACACCTATAGGATGCACAAGATTGGTTAAAAACCCTAATTGGACAAGAATAAGCCTAGGGAGGACGAAAATGACCTAAATGTTCATCCAATGACACAAATGAACTTATTGGATGCACAAGATTGGTTAAAAACCCTAATTGCACAAGAATAAGCCTAGGGAGGACGAAAATGACCTAAATGTTCATCCAATGACACAAATGAACTTATTGGATGCACAAGATTGGTTAAAAACCGTAATTGGACAAGAATAAGCCTAGGGAGGACGAAAATGACCTAAATGTTAATCCAATGACACAAATGAACTTATTGGATGCACAAGATTGGTTAAAAACCCTAATTGGACAAGAATAAGCTTAGGGAGGACGAAAATGACCTAAATGTTCATCCAATGACACAAACACACCTATTGGATGCACAAGATTGGTGAAAAACCCTAATTGGACAAGAATAAGCATAAGGAGGACGAAAATGACCTAAATGTTCATCCAATGACACAAACACACCTATTGGATGCACAAGATTGGTTAGAAACCCTAATTGGACAAGAATAAGCCTAGGGAGGACGAAAATGACCTTAATATTCATCCAATGACACAAATGAACTTATTGGATGCACAAGATTGCTTAAAACCCTAATTGGACAAGAATAAGACTAGGGAGGACGAAAATGACCTAAATGTTCATCCAATGACACAAATGAACTTATTGGATGCACAAGATTGCTTATAAACCCTAATTGGACAAGAATAAGCCTAGGGAGGACGAAAATGACCTAAATGTTCATCCAATGACACAAATACACCTATTGGATGCAAAAGATTTGTTAGAAACCCTAATTGGACAAGAATAAGCCTAGGGAGGACGAAAATGACCTAAATGTTCATCCAATGACACAAATGAACTTATTGGATGCACAAGATTGGTTAAAAACCCTAATTGGACAAGAATAAGCCTAGGGAGGACGAAAATGACCTAAATGTTCATCCAATGACACAAATGAACTTATTGGATGCACAAGATTGCTTAAAAACCCTAATTGGACAAGAATAAGCCTAGGGAGGACGAAAGTGACCTAAATGTTCATCCAATGACACAAACACTCCTATTGGATGCACAAGATTGGTTAGAAACCCTAATTGGACAAGAATAAGCCTAGGGAGGACGAAAATGACCTAAATGTTCATCCAATGACACAAACACACCTATTGGATGCACAAGATTGGTTAAAAACGCTAATTGGACAAGAATAAGCCTAGGGAGGACGAAAATGACCTAAATGTTCATCCAATGACACAAACACACCTATAGGATGCACAAGAATGGTTAAAAACCCTAATTGGACAAGAATAAGCCTAAGGAGGACGAAAATGACCTAAATGTTCATCCAATGACACAAATGAACTTATTGGATGCACAAGATTGGTTAAAAATCCTAATCGGACAAGAATAAGCCTAGGGAGGACGAAAATGACCTAAATGTTCATCCAATGACACAAATGAACTTATTGGATGCATAAGATAGCTTAAAAACCCTAATTGGACAAGAATAAGCCTAGGGAGGACGAAAATGACCTAAATGTACATCCAATGACACAAACACACCTATTGGATGCTCAAGATTGGTTAAAAACGCTAATTGGACTAGAATAAGCCTAGGGAGGACGAAAATGACCTAAATGTTCATCCAATGACACAAACACACCTATAGGATGCACAAGAATGGTTAAAAACCCTAATTGGACAAGAATAAGCCTAAGGAGGACGAAAATGACCTAAATGTTCATCCAATGACACAAATGAACTTATTGGATGCACAAGATTGGTTAAAAATCCTAATCGGACAAGAATAAGCCTAGGGAGGATGAAAATGACCTAAATGTTCATCCAATGACACAAATGAACTTATTGGATGCATAAGATAGCTTAAAAACCCTAATTGGACAAGAATAAGCCTAGGGAGGACGAAAATGACCTAAATGTACATCCAATGACACAAATGAACTTATTGGATACACAAGATTGGTTAAAAACACGAATTGGACAAGAATAAGCCTAGGGAGGACGAAAATGACCTAAATGTTCATCCAATGACACAAATGAACTTATTGGATGCACACGATTGGTTAAAAACCCTAATTGGACAAGAATAAGCCTGGGGTGGACGAAAATGACCTAAATGTTAATCCAATGACACAAACACACCTATTGCATGCACAAGATTGGTTAAAAACCCTAATTGGACAAGAATAAGCCTAGGGTGGACGAAAATGACCTAAATGTTCATCCAATGACACAAATGAACTTATTGGATGCACAAGATTGGTTAAAAACCCTAATTGCACAAGAATAAGCCTAGGGAAGACGAAAATGACCTAAATGTTCATCCAATGACACAAACACACCTATAGGATGCACAAGATTGGTTAAAAACCCTAATTGGACAAGAATAAGCCTACGGAGGACGAAAATGACCTAAATGTTCATCCAATGACACAAATGAACTTATTGGATGCACAAGATTGGTTAAAAATCCTAATTGGACAAGAATAAGCTTAGGGAGGACGAAAGTGACCTAAATGTTCATCCAATGACACAAACACACCTATTGGATGCACAAGATCGGTTAAAAACCCTAATTGGACAAGAATAAGCCCAGGGAGGACGAAAATGACCTAAATGTTCATCCATTGACACAAATGATCTAAATATACATCCAATGAGACAAACACACCTATTGAATACACAAGATTGGTTAAAAACCCTAATTGGACAAGAATAAGCCTAGGGAGAACGAAAATGACTTAAATGTTCATCCAATGACACAAACACACCTATTGGATGCACAAGATTGGTTAAAAACGCTAATTGGACTAGAATAAGCCTAGGGAGGACGAAAATGACCTAAATGTTCATCCAATGACACAAACACACCTATAGGATGCACAAGAATGGTTAAAAACCCTAATTGGACAAGAATAAGCCTAAGGAGGACGAAAATGACCTAAATGTTCATCCAATGACACAAATGAACTTATTGGATGCACAAGATTGGTTAAAAATCCTAATCGGACAAGAATAAGCCTAGGGAGGACGAAAATGACCTAAATGTTCATCCAATGACACAAATGAACTTATTGGATGCACAAGATAGCTTAAAAACCCTAATTGGACAAGAATAAGCCTAGGGAGGACGAAAATGACCTAAATGTACATCCAATGACACAAATGAACTAATTGGATGCACAAGATTGGTTAAAAACACGAATTGGACAAGAATAAGCCTAGGGAGGACGAAAATGACCTAAATGTTCATCCAATGACACAAATGAACTTATTGGATGCACAGGATTGGTTAAAAACCCTAATTGGACAAGAATAAGCCTGGGGTGGACGAAAATGACTTAAATGTTAATCCAATGACACAAACACACCTATTGCATGCACAAGATTGGTTAAAAACCCTAATTGGACAAGAATAAGCCTAGGGTGGACGAAAATGACCTAAATGTTCATCCAATGACACAAATGAACTTATTGGATGCACAAGATTGGTTAAAAACCCTAATTGCACAAGAATAAGCCTAGGGAAGACGAAAATGACCTAAATGTTCATCCAATGACACAAACACACCTATAGGATGCACAAGATTGGTTAAAAACCCTAATTGGACAAGAATAAGCCTACGGAGGACGAAAATGACCTAAATGTTCATCCAATGACACAAATGAACTTATTGGATGCACAAGATTGGTTAAAAATCCTAATTGGACAAGAATAAGCCTAGGGAGGACGAAAATGACCTAAATGTTCATCCAATGACACAAACACACCTATTGGATGCACAAGATCGGTTAAAAACCCTAATTGGACAAGAATAAGCCCATGGAGGACGAAAATGACCTAAATGTTCATCCAATGACACAAATGATCTAAATATACATCCAATGACACAAATGAACTTATTGGATGCACAAGATTGGTTAAAAACCCTAATTGGACAAGAATAAGCCTAGGGAGGACGAAAATGACTTAAATGTTCATCCAATCACACAAATGAACTTATTGGATGCACAGGATTGGTAAAAAACCCTAATTGGACAAGAATAAGCCTAGGGTGGACGAAAATGACCTAAATGATCATCCAATGACACAAATGAACTTATTGCATGCACAAGATTGCTTAAAAACCCTAATTGGACAAGAATAACCCTAGGGAGGACGAAAATGACTTAAATGTTAATCCAATGACACAAATGAAGTTATTGGACGCACAAGATTGGTTAAAAACCCTAATTGGACAAGAATAAGCCTAGGGTGGACGAAAATGACCTAAATGTTCATCCAATGACACAAATGAACTTATTGGATGCACAAGATTGGTTAAAAACCCTAATTGCACAAGAATAAGCCTAGGGAGGACGAAAATGACCTAAATGTTCATCCAATGACACAAACACACCTATAGGATGCACAAGATTGGTTAAAAACCCTAATTGGACAAGAATAAGCCTAGGGAGGACGAAAATGACCTAAATGTTCATCCAATGACACAAATGAACTTATTGGATGCACAAGATTGGTTAAAAACCCTAATTGCACAAGAATAAGCCTAGGGAGGACGAAAATGACCTAAATGTTCATCCAATGACACAAATGAACTTATTGGATGCACAAGATTGGTTAAAAACCGTAATTGGACAAGAATAAGCCTAGGGAGGACGAAAATGACCTAAATGTTCATCCAATGACACAATTGAACTTATTGGATGCACAAGATTGGTTAAAAACCCTAATTGGACAAAAATAAGCCTAGGGAGGACGAAAATGACCTAAGTGTTCATCCAATGACACAAACACACCTATTGGATGCACAAGATTGGTTAGAAACCCAAATTGGACAAGAATAAGCCTAGGGAGGACGAAAATGACCTAAATGTTCATCCAATGACACAAACACACCTATTGGATGCACAAGATTGGTTAGAAACCCTAATTGGACAAGAATAAGCCTAGGGAGGACGAAAATGACCTCAATGTTCATCCAATGACACAAACACACCTATTGGATGCACAAGATTGGTTAAAAACCCTAATTGGACAAGAATAAGCCTAGGGAGGACGAAAATGACCTAATTGTTAATCCAATGACACAAATGAACTTATTGGATGCACAAGATTGGTTAAAAACCCTAATTGGACAAGAATAAGCCTAGGGAGGACGAAAATGACCTAAATGTTTATCAAATGACTAAACACACCTATTGGATGCACAAGATTGGTTGGAAACCCTAATTGGACAAGAATAAGCCTAGGGAGGACGAAAATGACCTAAATGTTCACCCAATGACACAAATGAACTTATTGGATGCACAAGATTGGTTAAAAACCCTAATTGGACAAGAATAAGCCTAGGGAGGACGAAAATGACCTAAATGTTCATCCAATGACACAAACACACCTATTGGATGCACAAGATCGGTTAAAAACCCTAATTGGACAAGAATAAGCCCATGGAGGACGAATATGACCTAAATGTTCATCCATTGACACAAATGATCTAAATATACATCCAATGACACAAATGAACTTATTGGATGCACAAGATTGGTTAAAAACCCTAATTGGACAAGAATAAGCCTAGGGAGGACGAAAATGACTTAAATGTTCATCCAATCACACAAATGAACTTATTGGATGCACAGGATTGGTAAAAAACCCTAATTGGACAAGAATAAGCCTAGGGTGGACGAAAATGACCTAAATGATCATCCAATGACACAAATGAACTTATTGCATGCACAAGATTGCTTAAAAACCCTAATTGGACAAGAATAAGCCTAGGGAGGACGAAAATGACTTAAATGTTAATCCAATGACACAAATGAAGTTATTGGACGCACAAGATTGGTTAAAAACCCTAATTGGACAAGAATAAGCCTAGGGTGGACGAAAATGACCTAAATGTTCATCCAATGACACAAATGAACTTATTGGATGCACAAGATTGGTTAAAAACTCTAATTGCACAAGAATAAGCCTAGGGAGGACGAAAATGACCTAAATGTTCATCCAATGACACAAACACACCTATAGGATGCACAAGATTGGTTAAAAACCCTAATTGGACAAGAATAAGCCTACGGAGGACGAAAATGACCTAAATGTTCATCCAATGACACAAATGAACTTATTGGATGCACAAGATTGGTTTAAAACCCTAATTGGACAAGAATAAGCCTAGGGAGGACGAAAATGACCAAAATGTACATCCAATGACACAAACACACCTATTGGATGCTCAAGATTGGTTAAAAACGCTAATTGGACTAGAATAAGCCTAGGGAGGACGAAAATGACCTAAATATTCATCCAATGACACAAACACACCTATAGGATGCACAAGAATGGTTAAAAACCCTAATTGGACAAGAATAAGCCTAAGGAGGACGAAAATGACCTAAATGTTCATCCAATGACACAAATGAACTTATTGGATGCACAAGATTGGTTAAAAATCCTAATCGGACAAGAATAAGCCTAGGGAGGACGAAAATGACCTAAATGTTCATCCAATGACACAAATGAACTTATTGGATGCATAAGATAGCTTAAAAACCCTAATTGGACAAGAATAAGCCTAGGGAGGACGAAAATGACCTAAATGTACATCCAATGACACAAATGAACTTATTGGATGCACAAGATTGGTTAAAAACACGAATTGGACAAGAATAAGCCTAGGGAGGACGAAAATGACCCTAAATGTTCATCCAATGACACAAATGAACTTATTGGATGCACACGATTGGTTAAAAACCCTAATTGGACAAGAATAAGCCTGGGGTGGACGAAAATGACCTAAATGTTAATCCAATGACACAAACACACCTATTGCATGCACAAGATTGGTTAAAAACCCTAATTGGACAAGAATAAGCCTAGGGTGGACGAAAATGACCTAAATGATCATCCAATGACACAAATGAACTTATTGCATGCACAAGATTGCTTAAAAACCCTAATTGGACAAGAATAAGCCTAGGGAGGACGAAAATGACTTAAATGTTAATCCAATGACACAAATGAAGTTATTGGACGCACAAGATTGGTTAAAAACCCTAATTGGACAAGAATAAGCCTAGGGTGGACGAAAATGACCTAAATGTTCATCCAATGACACAAATGAACTTATTGGATGCACAAGATTGGTTAAAAACCCTAATTGCACAAGAATAAGCCTAGGGAGGACGAAAATGACCTAAATGTTCATCCAATGACACAAACACACCTATAGGATGCACATAATTGGTTAAAAACCCTAATTGGACAAGAATAAGCCTACGGAGGACGAAAATGACCTAAATGTTCATCCAATGACACAAATGAACTTATTGGATGCACAAGATTGGTTAAAAATCCTAATTGGACAAGAATAAGCTTAGGGAGGACGAAAGTGACCTAAATGTTCATCCAATGACACAAACACACCTATTGGATGCACAAGATCGGTTAAAAACCCTAATTGGACAAGAATAAGCCCAGGGAGGACGAAAATGACCTAAATGTTCATCCATTGACACAAATGATCTAAATATACATCCAATGAGACAAACACACCTATTGAATACACAAGATTGGTTAAAATTCCTAATTGGACAAGAATAAGCCTAGGGAGAACGAAAATGACTTAAATGTTCATCCAATGACAGAAACACACCTATTGGATGCACAAGATTGGTTAAAAACGCTAATTGGACTAGAATAAGCCTAGGGAGGACGAAAATGACCTAAATGTTCATCCAATGACACAAACACACCTATAGGATGCACAAGAATGGTTAAAAACCCTAATTGGACAAGAATAAGCCTAAGGAGGACGAAAATGACCTAAATGTTCATCCAATGACACAAATGAACTTATTGGATGCACAAGATTGGTTAAAAATCCTAATCGGACAAGAATAAGCCTAGGGAGGATGAAAATGACCTAAATGTTCATCCAATGACACAAATGAACTTATTGGATGCATAAGATAGCTTAAAAACCTTAATTGGACAAGAATAAGCCTAGGGAGGACGAAAATGACCTAAATGTACATCCAATGACACAAATGAACTTATTGGATGCACAAGATTGGTTAAAAACACGAATTGGACAAGAATAAGCCTAGGGAGGACGAAAATGACCTAAATGTTCATCCAATGACACAAATGAACTTATTGGATGCACAGGATTGGTTAAAAACCCTAATTGGACAAGAATAAGCCTGGGGTGGACGAAAATGACCTAAATGTTAATCCAATGACACAAACACACCTATTGCATGCACAAGATTGGTTAAAAACCCTAATTGGACAAGAATAAGCCTAGGGTGGACGAAAATGACCTTAATGATCATCCAATGACACAAATGAACTTATTGCATGCACAAGATTGCTTAAAAACCCTAACTGGACAAGAATAAGCCTAGGGAGGACGAAAATGACTCAAATGTTAATCCAATGACACAAATGAAGTTATTGGATGCACAAGATTGGTTAAAAACCCTAATTGGACAATAATAAGCCTAGGGTGGACGAAAATGACCTAAATGTTCATCCAATGACACAAATGAACTTATTGGATGCACAAGATTGGTTAAAAACCCTAATTGCACAAGAATAAGCCTAGGGAGGACGAAAATGACCTAAATGTTCATCCAATGACACAAACACACCTATAGGATGCACAAGATTGGTTAAAAACCCTAATTGGACAAGAATAAGCCTACGGAGGACGAAAATGACCTAAATGTTCATCCAATGACACAAATGAACTTATTGGATGCACAAGATTGGTTTAAAACCCTAATTGGACAAGAATAAGCCTAGGGAGGACGAAAATGACCAAAATGTACATCCAATGACACAAACACACCTATTGGATGCTCAAGATTGGTTAAAAACGCTAATTGGACTAGAATAAGCCTAGGGAGGACGAAAATGACCTAAATATTCATCCAATGACACAAACACACCTATAGGATGCACAAGAATGGTTAAAAACCCTAATTGGACAAGAATAAGCCTAAGGAGGACGAAAATGACCTAAATGTTCATCCAATGACACAAATGAACTTATTGGATGCACAAGATTGGTTAAAAATCCTAATCGGACAAGAATAAGCCTAGGGAGGACGAAAATGACCTAAATGTTCATCCAATGACACAAATGAACTTATTGGATGCACAAGATAGCTTAAAAACCCTAATTGGACAAGAATAAGCCTAGGGAGGACGAAAATGACCTAAATGTACATCCAATGACACAAATGAACTAATTGGATGCACAAGATTGGTTAAAAACACGAATTGGACAAGAATAAGCCTAGGGAGGACGAAAATGACCTAAATGTTCATCCAATGACACAAATGAACTTATTGGATGCACAGGATTGGTTAAAAACCCTAATTGGACAAGAATAAGCCTGGGGTGGACGAAAATGACTTAAATGTTAATCCAATGACACAAACACACCTATTGCATGCACAAGATTGGTTAAAAACCCTAATTGGACAAGAATAAGCCTAGGGAAGACGAAAATGACCTAAATGTTCATCCAATGACACAAACACACCTATAGGATGCACAAGATTGGTTAAAAACCCTAATTGGACAAGAATAAGCCTACGGAGGACGAAAATGACCTAAATGTTCATCCAATGACACAAATGAACTTATTGGATGCACAAGATTGGTTAAAAATCCTAATTGGACAAGAATAAGCTTAGGGAGGACGAAAATGACCTAAATGTTCATCCAATGACACAAACACACCTATTGGATGCACAAGATCGGTTAAAAACCCTAATTGGACAAGAATAAGCCCAGGGAGGACGAAAATGACCTAAATGTTCATCCATTGACACAAATGATCTAAATATACATCCAATGACACAAATGAACTTATTGGATGCACAAGATTGGTTAAAAACCCTAATTGGACAAGAATAAGCCTAGGGAGGACGAAAATGACTTAAATGTTCATCCAATGACACAAATGAACTTATTGGATGCACAGGATTGGTAAAAAACCCTAATTGGACAAGAATAATCCTAGGGTGGACGAAAATGACTTAAATGTTCATCCAATGACACAAACACACCTATTGCATGCAAAAGATTGGTTAAAAACCCTAATTGGACAAGAATAAGTTTAGGGTGGACGAAAATGACCTAAATGATCATCCAATGACACAAATGAACTTATTGCATGCACAAGATTGCTTAAAAACCCTAATTGGACAAGAATAAGCCTAGCGAGGACGAAAATGACTTAAATGTTAATCCAATGACACAAATGAAGTTATTGGATGAACAAGATTGGTTAAAAACCCTAATTGGACAAGAATAAGCCTAGGGTGGACGAAAATGACCTAAATGTTCATCCAATGACTCAAATGAACTTATTGGATGGACAAGATTGGTTAAAAACCCTAATTGCACAAGAATAAGCCTAGGGACGACGAAAATGACCTAAATGTTCATCCAATGACACAAACATCCCTATTGGATGCACAAGATTGGTTAAAAACCCTAATTGGACAAGAATAAGCCTAGGGAGGACGAAAATGACCTAAATGTTCATCCAATGACACAAATGAACTTATTGGATGCACAAGATTGGTTAAAAACCCTACTTGGACAAGAATAAGCCTATGGAGGACGAAAATGACCTAAATGTTCATCCAATGACTCAAATGAACTTATTGGATGGACAAGATTGGTTAAAAACCCTAATTGCACAAGAATAAGCCTAGGGAGGACGAAAATGACCTAAATGTTCATCCAATGCCACAAACATCCCTATTGGATGCACAAGATTGGTTAAAAACCCTAATTGGACAAGAATAAGCCTAGGGAGGACGAAATTGACCTAAATGTTCATCCAATGACACAAATGAACTTATTGGATGCACAAGATTGGTTAAAAACCCTACTTGGACAAGAATAAGCCTATGGAGGACGAAAATGACCTAAATGCTAATCCAATGACACAAATGAACTTATTGGATGCACAAGATTGCTTAAAAACCCTAATTGGACAAGAATAATCCAAGGGAGGACGAAAATGACTTAAATGTTCATCCAATGACACAAACACACCTATTTGATGCACAAGATTGGTTAAAAACGCTAATTAGACTAGAATAAGCCTAGGGAGGACGAAAATGACCTAAATGTTCATCCAATGACACAAACACACCTATAGGATGCACAAGATTGGTTAAAAACCCTAATTGGACAAGAATAAGCCTAAGGAGGACGAAAATGAACTAAATGTTCATCCAATGACACAAATGAAATTATTGGATGCACAAGATTGTTTTAAAACCCTAATTGGACAAGAATAAGCCTAGGGAGGACGAAAATGACCTAAATGTACATCCAATGACACAAACACACCTATTGGATGCTCAAGATTCGTTAAAAACCCTAATTGGACAACAATAAGCCTAGGGACGAGGAAAATGACCTAAATGTTCATCCAATGACACAAACACTCCTATTGGATGCACAGGATTGGTTAGAAACCCAAATTGGACAAGAATAAGCCTAGGGAGTACGAAAATGACCTAAATGTTCATCCAATGACACAAATGAACTGATTGGATGCACAAGATTGATTTAAAACCCTAATTGCACAAGAATAAGGCTAGGGAGGACGAAAATGACCTAAATGTTCATCGAATGACACAAATGAACTGATTGGATGCACAAGATTGATTAAAAACCCTAATTGCACAAGAATAAGCCTAGGGAGGACGAAAATGATCTAAATATTCATCCAATGACACAAACACACCTATTGGATGCACAAGATTGGTTAAAAAACCTAATTGGACAAGAATAAGCCTAGGGAGAACGAAAATGACTTAAATGTTAATCCAATGACACAAATGACGTTATTGGATGGACAAGATTGCTTAAAAACCCTAATTGGACAAGAATAAGCCTATGGAGGACGCAAATGACTTAAATGTTCATCCAATGACACACACACACCTATTGGATGCACAAGATTGGTTAAAAACGCTAATTGGACAAGAATAAGCCTAGGGAACACGATAATGACCTAAATGTTCATCAAATGACACAAATGAACTTATTGGATGCACAAGATTGGTTAAAAACCCTACTTGGACAAAAATAAGCCTAGGGAGGACGAAAATGACCTAAATGTTAATCCAATGACACAAATGAACTTATTGGATGCACAAGATTGGTTAAAAACCCTAATTGGACAAGAATAAGCCTAGGGAGGACGAAAATGACCTAAATGTCCATCCAATGACACAAACACACCTATTGGATGCACAAGATTGGTTAGAAACCCAAATTGGACAAGAATAAGAGTAGGGAGGACGAAATTGACCTAAATGTTCATCCAATGACACAAATGAACTTATTGGATGCACAAGATTGCTTAAAATCCCTAATTGGACAAGAATAAGCCTAGGGAGGACGAAAATGACCTAAATGTTCATCCAATGACACAAACACACCTATTGAATACACAAGATTGGTTAGAAACCCTAGTTGGACAAGAATAAGCCTAGGGAGAACGAAAATGACTTAAATGTTAATCCAATGACACAAATGACGTTATTGGATGGACAAGATTGCTTAAAAACCCTAATTGGACAAGAATAAGCCAAGGGAGGACGAAAATGACTTAAATGTTAATCCAATGGCACAAATGAAGTTATTGGATGCACAAGATTGGTTAAAAACCCTAATTGGACAAGAATAAGCCTAGGGTGGATGAAAATGACCTAAATGTTCATCCAATGACACAAATGAACTTATTGGACGCACAAGATTGGTTAAAAACCATAAATGCACAAGAATAAGCCTAGGGAGGACGAAAATGACCTAAATGTTCATCCAATGACACAAACACACCTATTGGATGCACAAGATTGGTTAAAAACCCTAATTGGACAAGAATAAGCCTAGGGAGGACGAAAATGACCTAAATGTTCATCAAATGACACAAATACACCTATTGGATGCACAAGATTGGTTAAAAACCCTACTTGGACAAGAATAAGCCTAGGGAGGACGAAAATGACCTAAATGTTAATCCAATGACACAAATGAACTTATTGGATGCACAAGATTGCTTAAAAACCCTAATTGGACAAGAATAAGCCTAGGGAGGACGAAAATGTCCTAAATGTTCATCCATTGAAACACACCTATTGGATGCACAAGAATGGTTAAAAACCCTAATTGGACAAGAATAAGCCTAAGGAGGACGAAAATGACCTAAATGTTCATCCAATGACACAAATGAACTTATTGGATGCACAAGATTGTTAAAAACCCTAATTGGTCAAGAATAAGCCTAGGGAGGACGAAAATGACCTAAATGTTCATCCAATGACAGAAACACACCTATTGAATACACAAGATTGGTTAAAAACCCTAATTGGACAAGAATAAGCCTAGGGAGAACGAAAATGACTTAAATGTTCATTCAATGACACAAACACACCTATTGGATGCACAAGATTGGTTAAAAACGCTAATTGGACTAGAATAAGCCTAGGGAGGACGAAAATGACCTAAATGTTCATCCAATGACACAAACACACCTATAGGATGCACAAGAATGGTTAAAAACCCTAATTGGACAAGAATAAGCCTAAGGAGGACGAAAATGACCTAAATGTTCATCCAATGACACAAACACACCTATAGGATGCACAAGAAAGGTTAAAAACCCTAATTGGACAAGAATAAGCCTAAGGAGGACGAAAATGACCTAAATGTTCATCCAATGACACAAACACACCTATTGGATGCACAAGATTGGTTAAAAATCCTAATCGGACAAGAATAAGCCTAGGAAGGACGAAAATGAACTAAATGTTCATCCAATGACACAAACACACCTATTAGATGCACAAGATTGGTTAAAAACCCTAATTGGACAAGAATAAGCCTAGGGAGGACGAAAATGACCTAAATGTTCATCCAATGACACAAATGAACTTATTGGATGCATAAGATAGCTTAAAAACCCTAATTGGACAAGAATAAGCCTAGGGAGGACGAAAATGACCTAAATGTACATCCAATGACACAAATGAACTTATTGGATGCACAAGATTGGTTAAAAACACGAATTGGACAAGAATAAGCCTAGGGAGGACGAAAATGACCTAAATGTTCATCCAATGACACAAATGAACTTATTGGATGCACAGGATTGGTTAAAAACCCTAATTGGACAAGAATAAGCCTGGGGTGGACGAAAATGACCTAAATGTTAATCCAATGACACAAACACACCTATTGCATGCAAAAGATTGGTTAAAAACCCTAATTGGACAAGAATAAGCCTAGGGTGGACGAAAATGACCTAAATGATCATCCAATGACACAAATGAACTTATTGCATGCACAAGATTGCTTAAAAACCCTAATTGGACAAGAATAAGCCTAGGGAGGACGAAAATGACTTAAAGTGTTAATCCAATGACACAAATGAAGTTATTGGATGCACAAGATTGGTTAAAAACCCTAATTGGACAACAATAAGCCTAGGGAAGAGGAAAATGACCTAAATGTTCATCCAATGACACAAACACACCTATTGGATGCACAAGATTGGTTAAAAACCCTAATTGCACAAGAATAAGCCTAGGGAGGACGAAAATGATCTAAATGTTCATCCAATGACACAAACACACCTATTGGATGCACAGGATTGGTTAGAAACCCAAATTGGACAAGAATAAGCCTAGGGAGTACGAAAATGACCTAAATGTTCATCCAATGACACAAATGAACTGATTGGATGCACAAGATTGATTTAAAACCCTAATTGCACAAGAATAAGCCTAGGGAGGACGAAAATGACCTAAAGGTTCATCGAATGACACAAATGAACTGATTGGATGCACAAGATTGATTAAAAACCCTAATTGCACAAGAATAAGCCTAGGGAGGACGAAAATTATCTAAATATTCATCCAATGACACAAACACACCTATTGGATGCACAAGATTGGTTAAAAACCCTAATTGGACAAGAATAAGCCTAGGGAGAACGAAAATGACTTAAATGTTAATCCAATGACACAAATGACGTTATTGGATGGACAAGATTGCTTAAAAACCCTAATTGGACAAGAATAAGCCTATGGAGGACGCAAATGACTTAAATGTTCATCCAATGACACAAACACACCTATTGGATGCACAAGATTGGTTAAAAACGCTAATTGGACAAGAATAAGCCTAGGGAACACGATAATGACCAAAATGTTCATCAAATGACACAAATGAACTTATTGGATGCACAAGATTGGTTAAAAACCCTAGTTGGACAAAAATAAGCCTAGGGAGGACGAAAATGACCTAAATGTTAATCCAATGACACAAATGAACTTATTGGATGCACAAGATTGGTTAAAAACCCTAATTGGACAAGAATAAGCCTAGGGAGGACGAAAATGACCTAAATGTTCATCCAATGACACAAACACACCTATTGGATGCACAAGATTGGTTAGAAACCCAAATTGGACAAGAATAAGAGTAGTGAGGACGAAATTTACCTAAAAGTTCATCCAATGACACAAATGAACTTATTGGATGCACAAGATTGCTTAAAATCCCTAATTGGACAAGAATAAGCCTAGGGAGGACGAAAATGACCTAAATGTTCATCCAATGACACAAACACACCTATTGAATACACAAGATTGGTTAGAAACCCTAGTTGGACAAGAATAAGCCAAGGGAGAACGAAAATGACTTAAATGTTAATCCAATGACACAAATGACGTTATTGGATGGACAAGATTGCTTAAAAACCCTAATTAAACAAGAATAAGCCTAGGGAGGACAAAAATGACCTAAATGTTCATCCATTGACACAAACACACCTATTGGATGCACAAGAATGGTTAAAAACCCTAATTGGACAAGAATAAGCCTAAGGAGGACGAAAATGACCTAAATGTTCATCCAATGACACAAATGAACTTATTGGATGCACAAGATTGCTTAAAAACCCTAATTGGTCAAGAATAAGCCTAGGGAGGACGAAAATGACCTAAATGTTCATCCAATGACACAAACACACCTATTGAATACACAAGATTGGTTAAAAACCCTAATTGGACAAGAATAAGCCTAGGGAGAACGAAAATGACTTAAATGTTCATCCAATGACACAAACACACCTATTGGATGCACAAGATTGGTTAAAAACGCTAATTGGACCAGAATAAGCCTAGGGAGGACGAAAATGACCTAAATGTTCATCCAATGACACAAACACACCTATAGGATGCACAAGAATGGTTAAAAACCCTAATTGGACAAGAATAAGCCTAAGGAGGACGAAAATGACCTAAATGTTCATCCAATGACACAAATGAACTTATTGGATGCACAAGATTGGTTAAAAATCCTAATTGGACAAGAATAAGCCTAGGAAGGACGAAAATGAACTAAATGTTCATCCAATGACACAAACACACCTATTAGATGCACAAGATTGGTTAAAAACCCTAATTGGACAAGAATAAGCCTAGGGAGGACGAAAATGACCTAAATGTTCATCCAATGACACAAATGAACTTATTGGATGCACAAGATTGCTTAAAAACCCTAATTAGACAAGAATAAGCCTAGGGAGGACGAAAATGACCTAAATGTTCATCCAATGACACAAATACATCTATTGGATACACAAGATTAGTTAGAAACCCTAATTGGACAAGAATAAACTTTGGGAGGACGAAAATGACCTAAATGTTCATCCAATGACACAAACACACCTATTGGATGCACAAGATTGGTTAAAAACCCTAATTGGACAAGAATAAGCCTAGGGAGGACGAAAATGACCTAAATGTTCATCCAATGACACAAATGAACTTATTAGATGCACAAGATTGGTTAGAAACCGTAATTGGACAAGAATAAGCATAGGGAGGACGAAAATGACCTAAATGTTCATCCAATGACACAAATGAACTTATTGGATGCACAAGATTGCTTAAAAACCCTAATTGGACAAGAATAAGCCTAGGGGGGACGAAAATGACCTAAATGTTCATCCAATGACACAAATGATCTTATTGGATGCACAAGATTGCTTAAAAGCCCTAATTGGACAGGAATAAGCCTAGGGAGGACGAAAATGACCTAAATGTTCATCCAATGACACAAATGAACTTATTGGATGCACAAGATTGCTTAAAAACCCTAATTGGACAAGAATAAGCCTAGGGAGGACGAAAATGACTTAAATGTTCATCCAATGACACAAATACACCTATTGGATGCAAAAGATTGGTTAGAAACCCTAATTTGACAAGAATAAGCCTAGGGAGGACGAAAATGACCTAAATGTTCATCCAATGACACAAACACACCTATTGGATGCACAAGATTGGTTAAAAACCCTAATTGGACAAGAATAAGCCTAGGGAGGACGAAAATGACCTAAATGTTCATCCAATGACACAAACACACCTATTGGATGCACAAGATTGGTTAAAAACCCTAATTGGACAAGAATAAGCCTAGGGAGGACGAAAATGACGTAAATGCTCATCCAATGACACAAATGAACTTATTGGATGCACAAGATTGCTTAAAAACCCAAATTGGAAAAGAATAAGCCTAATGAGGACGAAAATGACCTAAATGTTCATCCAATGACACAAATACACCTATTGGATGCAAAAGATTGGTTAGAAACCCTAATTTGACAAGAATAAGCCTAGGAAGGACGAAAATGACCTAAATGTTCATCCAATGACCCAAACACACCTATTGGATGCACAAGATTGGTTAAAAACCCTAATTGGACAAGAATAAGCCTAGGGAGGACGAAAATGACCTAAATGTTCATCCAATGACACAAATGAACTTATTGGATGCACAAGATTGGTTAGTAACCCTAATTGGACAAGAATAAGCCTAGGGAGGACGAAAATGACCTAAATGTTCATCCAATGACACAAACACACCTATTGGATGCACAAGATTGGTTAAAAACCCTAATTGGACAAGAATAAGCCTAGGGAGGACGAAAATGACCTAAATGTTCATCCAATGACACAAATGAACTTATTGGATGCACAAGATTGGTTAAAAACCCTAATTGGACAAGAATAAGCCTAGGGAGGACGAAAATGACCTAAATGTCCATCCAATGACACAAACACACCTATTGGATGAACAAGATTGGTTAGAAACCCTAATTGGACAAGAATAAGCCTTGGGAGGACGAAAATGACCTAAATGTTAATCCAATGACACAAATGAACTTATTGGATGCACAAGATTGGTTAAAAACCCTAATTGGACAAGAATAAGCCTAGGAAGGACGAAAATGACCTAAATGTTAATCCAATGACACAACTCAACATATTGGATGCACAAGATTGGTTAAAAACCCTAATTGGACAAGAATAAGCCTAGGGAGGACGAAAATGACCTAATTGATCATCCAATGACACAAACACACCAATTGGATGCACAAGATTCGTTAAAAACTCTAATTAGACAAGAATAAGCCTAGGGAGGACGAAAATGACCTAATTGATCATCCAATGACACAAACACACCTATTGGATGCACAAGATTGGTTAAAAACCCTAATTGGACAAGAATAAGCCTAGGGAGGACGAAAATGACCTAAATGTTCATCTAATGACACAAATGAACTTATTGGATGCACAAGATTGCTTAAAACCCTAATTGGACAAGAATAAGACTAGGGAGGACGAAAATGACCTAAATGTTCATCCAATGACACAAACACACCTATTGGATGCACAAGATTGGTTAGAAACCCTAATTGGACAAGAATAAGCCTAGGAAGGACGAAAATGACCTAAATGTTAATCCAATGACACAAATGAACTTATTGGATGCACAAGATTGGTTAAAAACCGTAATTGGACAAGAATAAGCCTAGGGAGGACGAAAATGACCTAAATGTTCATCCAATGACACAAAAACACCTATTGGATGCACAAGATTTGTTAGAAACCCTAATTGGACAAGAATAAGCCTAGGAAGGACGAAATTGACCTAAATGTTAATCCAATGACACAAATGAACTTATTGGATGCACAAGATTGGTTAAAAACCCTAATTGGACAAGAATAAGCCTAGGGAGGACGAAAATGACCTAAATGTTCATCCAATGACACAAACACACCTATTGGATGCACAAGATTGGTTAGAAACCCTAATTGGACAAGAATAAGCCTAGGGAGGATGAAAATGACCTAAATATAAATCCAATGACACAAATGAACTTATTGGATGCACAAGATTGCTTAAAACCCTAATTGGACAAGAATAAGACTAGGGAGGACGAAAATGACCTAAATGTTCATCCAATGACACAAACACACCTATTGGATGCACAAGATTGGTTTAAAACCCTAATTGGACAACAATAAGCCTAGGGAGGATGAAAATGACCTAAATGTTCATCTAATGACACAAACACACCTATTGGATGCACAAGATTGGTTTAAAACCCTAATTGGACAACAATAAGCCTAGGGAGGATGAAAATGACCTAAATGTTCATCCAATGACACAAACACACCTATTGGATGCACATGATTGGTTTAAAACCCTAATTGGACAACAATAAGCCTAGGGAGGATGAAAATGACCTAAATGTTCATCTAATGACACAAACACACCTATTGGATGCACAAGATTGGTTTAAAACCCTAATTGGACAACAATAAGCATAGGGAGGATGAAAATGACCCAAATGTTCATCTAATGACACAAACACACCTATTGGATGCACAAGATTGGTTAAAAACCGTAATTGGACAAGAATAAGCCTAGGGAAGACGAAAATGACATAAATGTTAATCCAATGACACAAATGAACTTATTGGATGCACAAGATTGGTTAAAAACCCTAATTGGACAAGAATAAGCCTAGGGAGGACGAAAATGACCTAAATGTTCATCCAATGACACAAACACACCTATTGGATGCACAAGATTGGTTAAAAACCCTAATTGGACAAGAATAAGCCTAGGGAGGACGAAAATGACATAAATGTTCATCCAATGACACAAATACACCTATTGGATGCACAAGATTGGTTAGAAACCCTAATTGGACAAGAATAAGCCTAGTGAGGACGAAAATGACCTAAATGTTCATCCAATAACACAAATGAACTTATTGGATGCACAAGATTGGTTAGAAACCCTAATTGGACAAGAATAAGCCTAGGGAGGACGAAAATGACCTAAATGTTTATCCAATGACACAAATGAACTTATAGGATGCACAAGATTGGTTAAAAACCCTAATTGGACAAGAATAAGCCTAGGGAGGACGAAAATGACCTAAATGTTCATCCAATGACACAAATGAACTTATTGGATGCACAAGATAGCTTAAAAACCCTAATTGGACAAGAATAAGCCTAGGGAGGACGAAAATGACCTAAATGTACATCCAATGACACAAATGAACTAATTGGATGCACAAGATTGGTTAAAAACACGAATTGGACAAGAATAAGCCTAGGGAGGACGAAAATGACCTAAATGTTCATCCAATGACACAAATGAACTTATTGGATGCACAGGATTGGTTAAAAACCCTAATTGGACAAGAATAAGCCTGGGGTGGACGAAAATGACTTAAATGTTAATCCAATGACACAAACACACCTATTGCATGCACAAGATTGGTTAAAAACCCTAATTGGACAAGAATAAGCCTAGGGAGGACGAAAATGACCTAAATGTTCATCCAATGACACAAATGAACTTATTGGATGCATAAGATAGCTTAAAAACCCTAATTGGACAAGAATAAGCCTAGGGAGGACGAAAATGACCTAAATGTACATCCAATGACACTAATGAACTTATTGGATGCACAAGATTGGTTAAAAACACGAATTGGACAAGAATAAGCCTAGGGAGGACGAAAATGACCTAAATGTTCATCCAATGACACAAATGAACTTATTGGATGCACAGGATTGGTTAAAAACCCTAATTGGACAAGAATAAGCTTGGGGTGGACGAAAATGACCTAAATGTTAATCCAATGACACAAACACACCTATTGCATGCACAAGATTGGTTAAAAACCCTAATTGGACAAGAATAAGCCTAGGGTGGACGAAAATGACCTAAATGATCATCCAATGACACAAATGAACTTATTGCATGCACAAGATTGCTTAAAAACCCTAATTGGACAAGAATAAGCCTAGGGAGGACGAAAATGACTTAAAGTGTTAATCCAATGACACAAATGAAGTTATTGGATGCACAAGATTGGTTAAAAACCCTAATTGGACAAGAATAAGCCTAGGGTGGACGAAAATGACCTAAATGTTCATCCAACGACACAAATGAACTTATTGGATGCAAAAGATTGGTTAAAAACTCTAATTGGACAACAATAAGCCTAGGGAGGATGAAAGTGACCTAAATGTTCATCCAATGACACAAACACACCTATTGGATGCAAAAGATTGTTTAAAAACTCTAATAGGACAACAATAAGCCTAGGGAGGATGAAAGTGACCTAAATGTTCATCCAATGGCACAAACACACCTATTGGATGCACAAGATTGGTTAAAAACCATAATTGCACAAGAATAAGCCTAGGGAGGACGAAAATGACTTAAATGCTAATCCAATGACACATATGAACTTATTGGATGCACAAGATTGCTTAGAAACCCTAATTGGACAACAATAAGCCTAGGGAGGACAAAAATGACCTAAATGTTCATCTAATGACACAAACACGCCTATTGGATGCACAAGATTGGTTAAAAACCCTAACTGGACAAGAATAAGCCTAGGGAGGACGAAAATGTCCTAAATTTTCATCCAATGACACAATTGAACTTATTGGATGCACAAGATTGGTTTAAAACCCTAATTGGGCAAGAATAAGCCTAGGGAGGACGAAAATGACCTAAATGTGCATCCAATGACACAAACACACCTATTAGATGCACAAGATTGGTTAAAAACCCTAATTGGACTAGAATCAGCCTAGGGAGGACCAAAATGACCTAAATGTTCATCCAATGACACAAACACACCTATTGAATGCACAAGATTGGTTATAAACCATAATTGGACAAGAATAAGCCTTGGGAGGACGAAAATGACCTAAATGTTCATCCAATGACACAAATTAACTTATTGGATGCACAAGATAGCTTAAAAACCCTAATTGGACAAGAATAAGCCTAGCGAGGACGAAAATGACCTAAATGTACATCTAGTGACACAAATGAACTTATTGGATGCACAAGATGGACAAGAATAAATTGGACAAGAATAAGCCTAGGGTGGACGAAAATGACCTAAATGTTCATCCAATGACACAAATGAACTTATTGGATGCACAAGATTGGTTAAAAACTCTAATTGCACAGGAATAAGCCTAGGGAGGACGAAAATGACCTAAATGTTCATCCAATGAAACAAATGAACTTATTGGATGCACATGATTGGTTAAAAACCATAATTGGACAAGAATAAGCCTAGGGAGGACGAAAATGACTTAAATGTTACTCCAATGACACAAATGAACTTATTGGATGCACAAGATTGATTAAAAATCCTAATTGCACAAGAATAAGCCTAGGGAGGACGAAAATGACCTAAATGTTCATCCAATGACACAAACACACCTATTGGATGCACAAGATTGGTTAAAAACCCTAATTGGACAAGAATAAGCCTAGGGAGGACGAAAATGACCTAAATGTTCATCCAATGACACAAATGAACTTATTGGATGCACAAGATTGGTTAAAAACCCTACTTGGACAAGAATAAGCCTATGGAGGAGGAAAATGACCTAAATGTTAATCCAATGACACAAATTAACTTATTGGATGCACAAGATTGCTTAAAAACCCTAATTGGACAAGAATAAGCCTAGGGAGGACGAAAATGACCTAAATGTTAATCCAATGGCACAAATGAACTTATTGGATGCACAAGATTGGTTTAAAACCCTAATTGGACAAGCATAAGCCTAGGGAGGACGAAAATGACCTAAATGTACATCCAATGACACAAACACACCTATTGGATGCTCAAGAATGGTTAAAAACCCTAATTGGACAACAATAAGCTTAGGGAAGAGGAAAATGACCTAAATGTTCATCCAATGACACAAACACACCTGTTGGATGCACAAGATTGGTTAAAAACCCTAATTGCACAAGAATAAGCCTAGGGAGGACGAAAATGATCTAAATGTTCATCCAATGACACAAACACACCTATTGGATGCACAAGATTGGTTAGAAACCCAAATTGGACAAGAATAAGCCTAGGGAGGACGAAAATGACCTAAATGTTCATCCAATGACACAAATGAACTGATTGGATGCACAAGATTGATTTTAAACCCTAATTGCACAAGAATAAGCCTAGGGAGGACGAAAATGACCTAAATGTTCATAGAATGACACAAATGAACTGATTGGATGCACAAGATTGATTAAAAACCCTAATTGCACAAGAATAAGCCTAGGGAGGACGAAAATGATCTAAATGTTCATCCAATGACACAAACACACCTATTGGATGCACAAGATTGGTTAGAAACCCAAATAGGACAAGAATAAGCCTAGGGAGGACGAAAATGACCTAAATGTTCATCCAATGACACAAATGAAGTTATTGGATGGACAAGATTGCTTAAAAACCCTAATTGGACAAGAATAAGCCTAGGGAGGACGAAAAGGACTTGAATATTCATCCAATGACACAAACACACCTATTGGACGCACAAGATTGGTTAAAACGCTAATTGGACTAGAATAAGCCTAGGGAGGACGAAAATGACCTAAATGTTCATCCAATGACACAAACACACCTATTGGATGCAAAAGATTGGTTAAAAACTATAATTGGACAACAATAAGCCTAGGGAGGATGAAAGTGACCTAAATGTTTATCCGATGACACAAACACACCTATTGGATGCACAAGATTGGTTAAAAACCATAATTGCACAAGAATAAGCCTAGGGAGGACGAAAATGACTTAAATGTTAATCCAATGACACATATGAACTTATTGGATGCACAAGATTGCTTAGAAACCCTAATTGGACAACAATAAGCCTAGGGAGGAGGAAAATGACCTAAATGTTCATCTAATGACACAAACACGCCTATTGGATGCACAAGATTGGTTAAAAACCCTAACTGGACAAGAATAAGCCTAGGGAGGACGAAAATGACCTAAATTTTCATCCAATGACACAATTGAATTTATTGGATGCCCAAGATTGGTTAAAAACCCTAATTGGACAAGAATAAGCCTAGGGAGGACGAAAATGACCTAAATGTTCATCCAATGACACAAATGAACTTATTGGATGCACAAGATTGCTTAAAAACCCTAATTGGACAAGAATAAGCCTAGGCAGGACGAAAATGACTTAAATGTTAATCCAATGACACAAATGAAGTTATTGGATGCACAAGATTGGTTAAAAACCCTAATTGGACAAGAATAAGCCTAGGGTGGACGAAAATGACCTAAATGTTCATCCAATGACACAAATGAACTTATTGGATGCACAAGATTGCTTAAAAACCCTATTTGGACAAGAATAAGCCTAGGGTGGACGAAAATGACCTAAATGTTCATCCAATGATACAAATGAACTTATTGGATGCACAAGATTGCTTAAAAACCCTAATTGGACAAGAATAAGCCTAGGGAGGACGAAAATGACCTAAATGTTAATGCAATGGCACAAATGAACTTATTGGATGCACAAGATTGGTTTAAAACCCTAATTGGACAAGAATAAGCCTAGGGAGGACAAAAAAGACCTATATGTACATCCAATGACACAAACACACCTATTGGATGCTCAAGATTGGTTAAAAACCCTAATTGGACAACAATAAGCCTAGGGAGGAGGAATATGACCTAAATGTTCATCCAATGACGCAAACACACCTATTGGATGCACAAGATTGGTTAAAAACCCAAATTAGACAAGAATAAGCCTAGGGAGGACGAAAATGACCTAAATTTTCATCCAATGACACAATTGAACTTATTGGATGCACAAGATTGGTTTAAAACCCTAATTGGACAAGAATAAGCCTAGGGAGGACGAAAATGACCTATATGTACATCCAATGACACAAACACACCTATTGGATGCTCAAGATTGGTTAAAAACCCTAATTGGACAACAATAAGCCTAGGGAGGAGGAATATGACCTAAATGTGCATCCAATGACACAAACACACCTATTAGATGCACAAGATTGGTTAAAAACCCTAATTGGACAAGAATCAGCCTAACGAGGACGAAAATGACCTAAATGTACGTCTAATGACACAAATGAACTTATTGGATGCACAAGATTGGTTAAAAACCCTAATTGGACAAGAATAAGCCTAGGGAAGACGAAAATGACCTAAATGTTCATCCAATGAAACAAATGAACTTATTGGATGCACAAGATTGCTTAAAAACCCTATTTGGACAAGAATAAGCCTAGGGTGGACGAAAATGACCTAAATATTCATCCAATGATACAAATGAACTTATTGGATGCACAAGATTTGTTAAAAACCCTAATTGCAAAAGAATAAGCCTAGGGAGGACGAAAATGACCTAAATGTTCATCCAATGATACAAACACACCTATTGGATGCACAAGATTGGTTAAAAACCCTAATTGGACAAGAATAAGCCTAGGGAGGATGAAAATGACCTAAATGTTAATCCAATGATACAACCGAACTTATTGGATGCACAAGATTGGTTAAAAACCCTACTTGGACAAGAATAAGTCTAGGGAGGACGAAAATGACCTAAATGTTAATCCAATGACACAAAAGAACTTATTGGATGCACAAGATTGCTTAAAAACCCTAATTGGACAAGAATAAGCCTAGGGAGGACGAAAATGACCTAAATGTTAATCCAATGACACAAACACACCTATTGGATGCTCAAGATTGGTTAAAAACCCTAATCGGACAACAATAAGCCTAGGGAGGAGGAAAATGACCTAAATGTTCATCCAATGACACAAACACACCTATTGGATGCACAAGATTGGTTAAAAACCCTAATTGCACAAGAATAAGCCTAGGGAGGACAAAAATAATCTAAATGTTCATCCAATGACACAAACACACCTATTGGATGCACAAGATTGGTTAGAAACCCAAATTGGACAAGAATAAGCCTATGGAGGACGAAAATGACCTAAATGTTCATCCAATGACACAAATGAACTGATTTGATGTACAAGATTGATTTAAAACCCTAATTGCACAAGAATAAGCCTAGGGAGGACGAAAATGACCTAAATGTTCATCAAATGACACAAATGAACTGATTGGATGCACAAGATTGATTAAAAACCCTAATTGCACAAGAATAAGCCTAGGGAGGAGGAAAATGACCTAAATGTTCATCTAACGACACAAACACGCCTATTGGATGCACAAGATTGGTTAAAAACCCTAACTGGACAAGAATAAGCCTAGGGAGGACGAAAATGACCTAAATTTTCATCCAGTGACACAATTGAATTTATTGGATGCACAAGATTGGTTAAAAACCCTAATTGGACAAGAATAAGCATAGGGAGGACGAAAATGACCTAAATGTTCATCCAATGACACAAATGAACTTATTGGATGCACAAGATTGCTTAAAAACCCTATTTGGACAAGAATAAGCCTAGGGTGGACGAAAATGACCTAAATGTTCATCCAATGATACAAATGAACTTATTGGATGCACAAGATTTGTTAAAAACCCTAATTGCAAAAGAATAAGCCTAGGGAGGACGAAAATGACCTAAATGTTCATCCAATGATACAAACACACCTATTGGATGCACAAGATTGGTTAAAAACCCTAATTGGACAAGAATAAGCCTAGGGAGGATGAAAATGACCTAAATGTTAATCCAATGATACAACCGAACTTATTGGATGCACAAGATTGGTTAAAAACCCTACTTGGACAAGAATAAGTCTAGGGAGGACGAAAATGACCTAAATGTTAATCCAATGACACAAAAGAACTTATTGGATGCACAAGATTGCTTAAAAACCCTAATTGGACAAGAATAAGCCTAGGGAGGACGAAATTGACCTAAATGTTAATCCAATGACACAAATGAACTTATTGGATGCACAAGATTGGTTTAAAACCCTAATTGGACAAGAAAAAGCCTAGCGAGGACGAAAATGACCTAAATGTACATCCAATGACACAAACACACCTATTGGATGCTCAAGATTGGTTA
The DNA here is from genome assembly GCA_037974775.1 of Cicer pinnatifidum. Lineage (NCBI taxonomy): Eukaryota > Viridiplantae > Streptophyta > Magnoliopsida > Fabales > Fabaceae > Cicer > Cicer pinnatifidum. The sequence continues at coordinate 35,763 of JBBPBR010000802.1, forward strand.
AAAACCCTAATCGGACAACAATAAGCCTAGGGAGGAGGAAAATGACCTAAATGTTCATCCAATGACACAAACACACCTATTGGATGCACAAGATTGGTTAAAAACCCTAATTGCACAAGAATAAGCCTAGGGAGGACAAAAATAATCTAAATGTTCATCCAATGACACAAACACACCTATTGGATGCACAAGATTGGTTAGAAACCCAAATTGGACAAGAATAAGCCTAGGGAGGAAGAAAATGACCTAAATGTTCATCCAATGACACAAATGAACTGATTTGATGTACAAGATTGATTTAAAACCCTAATTGCACAAGAATAAGCCTAGGGAGGACGAAAATGACCTAAATGTTCATCGAATGACACAAATGAACTGATTGGATGCACAAGATTGATTAAAAACCCTAATTGCACAAGAATTAGCCTAGGGAGGAGGAAAATGACCTAAATGTTCATCTAACGACACAAACACGCCTATTGGATGCACAAGATTGGTTAAAAACCCTAACTGGACAAGAATAAGCCTAGGGAGGACGAAAATGACCTAAATTTTCATCCAGTCACACAATTGAATTTATTGGATGCACAAGATTGGTTAAAAACCCTAATTGGACAAGAATAAGCCTAGGGAGGACGAAAATGACCTAAATGTTCATCCAATGACACAAATGAACTTATTGGATGCACAAGATTGCTTAAAAACCCTATTTGGACAAGAATAAGCCTAGGGTGGACGAAAATGACCTAAATGTTCATCCAATGATACAAATGAACTTATTGGATGCACAAGATTTGTTAAAAACCCTAATTGCAAAAGAATAAGCCTAGGGAGGACGAAAATGACCTAAATGTTCATCCAATGATACAAACACACCTATTGGATGCACAAGATTGGTTAAAAACCCTAATTGGACAAGAATAAGCCTAGGGAGGATGAAAATGACCTAAATGTTAATCCAATGATACAACCGAACTTATTGGATGCACAAGATTGGTTAAAAACCCTACTTGGACAAGAATAAGTCTAGGGAGAACGAAAATGACCTAAATGTTAATCCAATGACACAAAAGAACTTATTGGATGCACAAGATTGCTTAAAAACCCTAATTGGACAAGAATAAGCCTAGGGAGGACGAAAATGACCTAAATGTTAATCCAATGACACAAATGAACTTATTGGATGCACAAGATTGGTTTAAAACCCTAATTGGACAAGAAAAAGCCTAGCGAGGACGAAAATGACCTAAATGTACATCCAATGACACAAACACACCTATTGGATGCTCAAGATTGGTTAAAAACCCTAATCGGACAACAATAAGCCTAGGGAGGAGGAAAATGACCTAAATGTTCATCCAATGACACAAACACACCTATTGGATGCACAAGATTGGTTAAAAACCCTAATTGCACAAGAATAAGCCTAGGGAGGACAAAAATAATCTAAATGTTCATCCAATGACACAAACACACCTATTGGATGCACAAGATTGGTTAGAAACCCAAATTGGACAAGAATAAGCCTAGGGAGGACGAAAATGACCTAAATGTTCATCCAATGACACAAATGAACTGATTTGATGTACAAGATTGATTTAAAACCCTAATTGCACAAGAATAAGCCTAGGGAGGACGAAAATGACCTAAATGTTCATCGAATGAAACAAATGAACTGATTGGATGCACAAGATTGATTAAAAACCCTAATTGCACAAGAATAAGCCTAGAGAGGACGAAAATGATCTAAATGTTCATCCAATGACACAAACACACCTATTGGATGCACAAGATTGGTTAGAAACCCAAATTGGACAAGAATAAGCCTAGGGAGGACGAAAATGACCTAAATGTTCATCCAATGACACAAATTAACTTATTGGATGCACAAGATTGCTTAAAAAACCCTAATTGGACAAGAATAAGCCTAGGGAGGACGAAAATGACTTAAATGTTCATCCAATGACATAAATGAACTAATTGGATGCACAAGATTGGTTAAAAACCCTAATTGGACAAGAATAAGCCTAGGGAGGACGAAAATGACCTAAATGTTCATCCAATGAGACAAATAAACTTATTGGATGCACAAGATTGATTAAAAACCATAATTGCACAAGAATAAGCCTAGGGAGGACGAAAATGACCTAAATGTTCATCCAATGACACAAATGAACTTATTGGATGCACAAGATTGCTTAAAACCCTAATTGGACAAGAATAAGACTAGGGAGGACGAAAATGACCTAGATGTTCATCCAATGACACAAACACACCTATTGGATGCACAAGATTGGTTAGAAACCCAAATTGGACAAGAATAAGTGTAGGGAGCATGATAATGACCTAAATGTTCATCCAATTACACAAGCAAACCTATTGAATGCACAAGATTGGTTAAAAACCCTAATTGGACAAGAATAAACCTAGGGAGAACGAAAATGACCTAAATGTTCATCCAATGACACAAATGAACTTATTGGACGCACAAGATTGGTTAAAAACCCTAAATGCACAAGAATAAGCCTAGGGAGGACGAAAATGACCTAAATGTTCATCCAATGACACAAACACACCTATTGGATGCACAAGATTGGTTAAAAACCCTAATTGGACAAGAATATGCCTAGGGAGGACGAAAATGACCTAAATGTTCATCAAATGACACAAACACACCTATTGGATGCACAAGATTGGTTAAAAACCCTACTTGGACAAGAATAAGCCTAGGGAGGACGAAAATGACCTAAATGTTAATCCAATGACACAAATGAACTTATTGGATGCACAAGATTGCTTAAAAACCCTAATTGGACAAGAATAAGCCTAGGGAGGACGAAAATGACCTAAATGTTCATCCAATGACACAAACACACCTATTGAATACACAAGATTGGTTAAAAACCCTAATTGGACAAGAATAAGCCTAGGGAGAACGAAAATGACTTAAATGTTCATCCAATGACACAAACACACCTATTGGATGCACAAGATTGGTTAAAAACGCTAATTGGACAAGAATAAGCCTAGGGAGGACGAAAATGACCTAAATGTTCATCCAATGACACAAACACACCTATAGGATGCACAAGAATGGTTAAAAACCCTAATTGGACAAGAATAAGCCTAAGGAGGACGAAAATGACCTAAATGTTCATCCAATGACACAAATGAACTTATTGGATGCACAAGATTGGTTAAAAATCCTAATCGGACAAGAATAAGCCTAGGAAGGACGAAAATGAACTAAATGTTCATCCAATGACACAAACACACCTATTAGATGCACAAGATTGGTTAAAAACCCTAATTGGACAAGAATAAGCCTAAGGAGGATGAAAATGACCAAAATGTTCATCCAATGACACAAATGAACTTATTGGATGCATAAGATAGCTTAAAAACCCTAATTGGACAAGAATAAGCCTAGGGAGGATGAAAATGACCTAAATGTACATCCAATGACACAAATGAACTTATTGGATGCACAAGATTGGTTAAAAACACGAATTGGACAAGAATAAGCCTAGGGAGGACGAAAATGACCTAAATGTTCATCCAATGACACAAATGAACTTATTGGATGCACAGGATTGGGTAAAAACCCTAATTGGACAAGAATAAGCCTGGGGTGGACGAAAATGACCTAAATGTTAATCCAATGACACAAACACACCTATTGCATGCACAAGATTGGTTAAAAACCCTAATTGGACAAGAATAAGCCTACGGTGGACGAAAATGACCTAAATGTTCATCCAACGACACAAATGAACTTATTGGATGCAAAAGATTGGTTAAAAACTCTAATTGGACAACAATAAGCCTAGGGAGGATGAAAGTGACCTAAATGTTCATCCAATGACACAAACACACCTATTGGATGCAAAAGATTGGTTAAAAACTCTAATAGGACAACAATAAGCCTAGGGAGGATGAAAGTGACCTAAATGTTCATCCAATGGCACAAACACACCTATTGGATGCACAAGATTGGTTAAAAACCATAATTGCACAAGATTAAGCCTAGGGAGGACGAAAATGACTTAAATGCTAATCCAATGACACATATGAACTTATTGGATGCACAAGATTGCTTAGAAACCCTAATTGGACAACAATAAGCCTAGGGAGGACAAAAATGACCTAAATGTTCATCTAATGACACAAACACGCCTATTGGATGCACAAGATTGGTTAAAAACCCTAACTGGACATGAATAAGCCTATGGAGGACGAAAATGTCCTAAATTTTCGTCCAATGACACAATTGAACTTATTGGATGCACAAGATTGGTTTAAAACCCTAACTGGGCAAGAATAAGCCTATTGAGGACGAAAATGACCTAAATGTGCATCCAATGACACAAACACACCTATTAGATGCACAAGATTGGTTAAAAACCCTAATTGGACTAGAATCAGCCTAGGGAGGACCAAAATGACCTAAATGTTCATCCAATGACACAAACACACCTATTGAATGCACAAGATTGGTTAAAAACCCTAATTGGACAAGAATAAGCCTAGCGAGGACGAAAATGACCTAAATGTACATCTAATGACACAAATGAACTTATTGGATGCACAAGATCGGTTAAAAACCCTAATTGGACAAGAATAAATTGGACAAGAATAAGCCTAGGGTGGACGAAAATGACCTAAATGTTCATCCAATGACACAAATGAACTTATTGGATGCACAAGATTGGTTAAAAACTCTAATTGCACAGGAATAAGCCTAGGGAGGACGAAAATGACCTAAATGTTCATCCAATGACACAAATGAACTTATTGGATGCACAGGATTGGTTAAAAACCCTAATTGGACAAGAATAAGCCTAGGGAGGACGAAAATGACTTAAATGTTACTCCAATGACACAAATGAACTTATTGGATGCACAAGATTGGTTAAAAACCCTAATTGCAAAAGAATAAGCCTAGGGAGGACGAAAATGACCTAAATGTTCATCCAATGACACAAACACACCTATTGGATGCACAAGATTGGTTGAAAACCCTAATTGGACAAGAATAAGCCTAGGGAGGACGAAAATGACCTAAATGTTTATCCAATGACACAAATGAACTTATTGGATGCACAAGATTGGTTAAAAACCAAACTTGGACAAGAATAAGCCTATGGAGGACGAAAATGACCTAAATGTTAATCCAATGACACAAATTAACTTATTGGATGCACAAGATTGCTTAAAAACCCTAATTGGACAAGAATAAGCCTAGGGAGGACGAAAATGACCTAAATGTTAATCCAATGGCACAAATGAACTTATTGGATGCACAAGATTGGTTTAAAACCCTAATTGGACAAGAATAAGCCTAGGGAGGACGAAAATGACCTAAATGTACATCCAATGACACAAACACACCTATTGGATGCTCAAGAATGGTTAAAAACCCTAATTGGACAACAATAAGCCTAGGGAAGAGGAAAATGACCTAAATGTTCATCCAATGACACAAACACACCTGTTGGATGCACAAGATTGGTTAAAAACCCTAATTGCACAAGAATAAGCCTAGGGAGGGCGAAAATGATCTAAATGTTCATCCAATGACACAAACACACATATTGGATGCACAAGATTGGTTAGAAACCCAAATTGGACAAGAATAAGCCTAGGGAGGACGAAAATGACCTAAATGTTCATCCAATGACACAAATGAACTGATTGGATGCACAAGATTGATTTTAAACCCTAATTGCACAAGAATAAGCCTAGGGAGGACGAAAATGACCTAAATGTTCATCGAATGACACAAATGAACTGATTGGATGCACAAGATTGATTAAAAACCCTAATTGCACAAGAATAAGCCTAGGGAGGACGAAAATGATCTAAATGTTCATCCAATGACACAAACACACCTATTGGATGCACAAGATTGGTTAGAAACCCAAATAGGACATGAATAAACCTAGGGAGAACGAAAATGACCTAAATGTTCATCCAATGACACAAATGAAGTTATTGGATGCACAAGATTGCTTAAAAACCCTAATTGGACAAGAATAAGCCTAGGGAGGACGAAAATGACTTGAATATTCATCCAATGACACAAACACACCTATTGCACGCACAAGATTGGTTAAAAACACTAATTGGACTAGAATAAGCCTAGGGAGGACGAAAATGACCTAAATGTTCATCCAATGACACAAACACACCTATTGGTTGCAAAAGATTGGTTAAAAACTCTAATTGGACAACAATAAGCCTAGGGAGGATGAAAGTGACCTAAATGTTCATCCGATGACACAAACACACCTATTGGATGCACAAGATTGGTTAAAAACCATAATTGCACAAGAATAAGCCTAGGGAGGACGAAAATGACTTAAATGTTAATCCAATGACACATATGAACTTATTGGATGCACAATATTGATTTAAAACCCTTATTGCACAAGAATAAGCCTAGGGAGGACGAAAATGACCTAAATGTTCATCGAATGACACAAATGAACTGATTGGATGGACAAGATAGATTAAAAACCCTAATTGCACAAGAATAAGCCTAGGGAGGACGAAAATGATCTAAATGTTCATCCAATGACACAAACACACCTATTGGATGCACAAGATTGGTTAGAAACCCAAATTGGACAAGAATAAGCCTAGGGAGGACGAAAATGACCTAAATGTTCATCCAATGACACAAATGAACTTATTGGATGCACAAGATTGCTTAAAAACCCTAATTGGACAAGAATAAGACTAGGGAGGACGAAAATGACCTAAATGTTCATCCAATGACACAAACACACCTATTGGATGCACAAGATTGGTTAGAAACCCTAATTGAAAAAGAATAAGCCTAGGGAGGACGAAAATGACCTAAATGTTCATCCAATGACATAAATGAACTTATTAGATGCACAAGATTGGTTAGAAACCGTAATTGGACAAGAATAAGCCTAGGGAGGACGAAAATGACCTAAATGTTCATCCAATGACACAAATGAACTTATTGGATGCACAAGATTGCTTAAAAACCCTAATTGGACAAGAATAAGCCTAGGGAGGAAGAAAATGACCTAAATGTTCATCCAATGACACAAATGAACTTATTGGATGCACAAGATTGCTTAAAACCCTAATTGGACAAGAATAAGACTAGGGAGGACGAAAATGACCTAAATGTTCATCCAATGACACAAACACATCTATTGGACGCACAAGATTGGTTAGAAACCCTAATTGAACAAGAATAAGCCTAGGGAGGACGAAAATTACTTAAATATTAATCCAATGACACAAATGAACTTATTTGATGCACAAGATTGCATAAAACCCTAATTGGACAAGAATAAGACTAGGGAGGACGAAAATGACCTAAATGTTCATCCAATGACACAAACACACCTATTGGATGCACAAGATTGGTTAAAAACCCTAATTGGACAACAATAAGCCTAGGGAGGATGTAAATGACCTAAATGTTCATCTAATGACACAAACACATCTATTGGATGCACAAGATTGGTTAAAAACCCTTATTGCACAAAACTAAGCCTAGTGAGGACGAAAATAACCTAAATGTTCATCCAACGAGACAAATGAACTTTTTCGATGCACAAGATTGCTTAAAACCCTAATTGGACAAGAATTAGACTAGGGAGGACGAAAATGACCTAAATGTTCATCCAATGACACATACACACCTATTGGATGCACAAGATTGGTTAGAAACCCTAATTGAACAAGAATAAGCCTAGGGAGGACGAAAATGACCTAAATGTTCATCCAATGACACAAATGAACTTATTGGATGCACAAGATTGCTTAAAAACCTTAATTGGACAAGAATAAGCCTAGGGAGGACGAAAATGACCTAAATGTTCATCCAATGACACAAATGAACTTATTGGATGCACAAGATTGCTTAAAAACCCTAATTGGACAAGAATAAGCCTAGGGAGGACGAAAATAACCTAAATGTTCATCCAATGACACAAACACACCTATTGGATGCACAAGATTGGTTAAAAACCCTAATTGGACAAGAATAAGCCTAGGGAGGACGAAAATGACCTAAATGTTCATCCAATGACACAAATGAACTTATTGGATGCACAAGATTGGCTTAAAACCCTAATTGGACAAGAATAAGACTAGGGAGGACGAAAATGACCTAAATGTTCATCCAATGACACAAATGAACTTATTGGATGCACAAGATTGGTTAAAAACCCTAATTGGACAAGAATAAGCCTATGGAGGAAAAACATGACCTAAATGTTCATCCAATGACACAAATGAACTTATTGGATGCACAAGATTGGTTAAAAACCCTAATTGGACAAGAATAAGCCTAGGGAGGACGAAAATGACCTAAATGTTCATCCAATGACACAAACACACCTACTGGATGCACAAGATCGGTTAAAAACCCTAATTGGACAAGAATAAGCCTAGGGAGGACGAAAATGACCTAAATGTTCATCCAATGACACAAATGAACTTATTGGATGCACAAGATTGCTTAAAAACCCTAATTGGACAAGAATAAGCCTAGGGAGGACGAAAATGACTTAAATGTTCATTTAATGACACAAATGAACTGATTGGATGCACAAGATTGATTAAAAACCCTAATTGCACAAGAATAAGCTTAGGGAGGACGAAAATGACCTAAATGTTGATCCAATGACACAAATGAACTTATTGGATGCACAAGATTGATTAAAAACCCTAATTGCACAAGAATAAGCCTAGGGAGGACGAAAATGACCTAAATGTTCATCCAATGACACAAATGAACTTATTGGATGCACAAGATTGCTTAAAACCCTAATTGGATAAGAATAAGACTAGGGAGGACGAAAATGACCTAGATGTTCATCCAATGACACAAACACACCTATTGGATGCACAAGATTAGTTAGAAACCCAAATTGGACAAGAATAAGCGTAGGGAGGACGAAAATGACCTAAATGTTCATCCAATGACACAAATGAACTTATTGGATGCACAAGATTGCTTAAAAACCCTAATTGGACAAGAATAAGCCTAGGGAGGACGAAAATGACCTAAATGTACATCCAATGACACAAACACACCTATTGGATGCACAAGATTGCTTAAAAACCCTAATTGCACAAGAATATGCCTATGGAGGACGAAAATGACCTAAATGTTCATCCAATGACACAAATGAACTTATTGGATGCACAAGATTGCTTAAAACCCTAATTGGACAAGAATAAGACTAGGGAGGACGAAAATGACCTAGATGTTCATCCAGTGACACAAACACACCTATTGGATGCACAAGATTGGTTAGAAACCCAAATTGGACAAGAATAAGCGTAGGGAGGACGAAAATGACCTAAATGTTCATCCAATGACACAAACAAACCTATTGAATGCACAAGATTGGTTAAAAACCCTAATTGGACAAGAATAAGCCTTGGGAGAACGAAAATGACTTAAATGTTAATCCAATGTCACAAATTAAGTTATTGGATGGACAAGATTGCTTAAAAACCCTAATTGGACAAGAATAAGCCTAGGGAGGACGAAAATGACTTGAATGTTCGTCCAATGACACAAACACACCTATTGGATGCACAAGATTGGTTAAAAACCCTACTTGGACATGAATAAGCCTATGGAGGACGAAAATGACCTAAATGTTAATCCAATGACACAAATTAACTTATTGGATGCACAAGATTGCTTAAAAACCCTAATTGGACAAGAATAAGCCTAGGGAGGACGAAAATGACCTAAATGTTAATCCAATGGCACAAATGAACTTATTGGATGCACAAGATTGGTTTAAAACCCTAATTGGACAAGAATAAGCCTAGGGAGGACGAAAATGACCTAAATGTACATCCAATGACACAAACACACCTATTGGATGCTCAAGAATGGTTAAAAACCCTAATTGGACAACAATAAGCCTAGGGAAGAGGAAAATGACCTAAATGTTCATCCAATGACACAAACACACCTGTTGGATGCACAAGATTGGTTAAAAACCCTAATTGCACAAGAATAAGCCTAGGGAGGACGAAAATGATCTAAATGTTCATCCAATGACACAAACACACCTATTGGATGCACAAGATTGGTTAGAAACCCAAATTGGACAAGAATAAGCCTAGGGAGGACGAAAATGACCTAAATGTTCATCCAATGACACAAATGAACTGATTGGATGCACAAGATTGATTTTAAACCCTAATTGCACAAGAATAAGCCTAGGGAGGACGAAAATGACCTAAATGTTCATCGAATGACACAAATGAACTGATTGGATGCACAAGATTGATTAAAAACCCTAATTGCACAAGAATAAGCCTAGGGAGGACGAAAATGATATAAATGTTCATCCAATGACACAAACACACCTATTGGATGCACAAGATTGGTTAGAAACCCAAATAGGACAAGAATAAGCCTAGGGAGGACGAAAATGACCTAAATGTTCATCCAATGACACAAATGAAGTTATTGGATGGACAAGATTGCTTAAAAACCCTAATTGGACAAGAATAAGCCTAGGGAGGACGAAAATGACTTGAATATTCATCCAATGACACAAACACACCTATTGGACGCACAAGATTGGTTAAAAACGCTAATTGGACTAGAATAAGCCTAGGGAGGACGAAAATGACCTAAATGATCATCCAATGACACAAACACACCTATTGGATGCAAAAGATTGGTTAAAAAATCTAATTGGACAACAATAAGCCTAGGGAGGATGAAAGTGACCTAAATGTTCATCCGATGACACAAACACACCTATTGGATGCACAAGATTGGTTAAAAACCATAATTGCACAAGAATAAGCCTAGGGAGGACGAAAATGACTTAAATGTTAATCCAATGACACATATGAACTTATTGGATGCACAATATTGATTTAAAACCCTTATTGCACAAGAATAAGCCTAGGGAGGACGAAAATGACCTAAATGTTCATCGAATGACACAAATGAACTGATTGGATGGACAAGATTGATTAAAAACCCTAATTGCACAAGAATAAGCCTAGGGAGGACGAAAATGATCTAAATGTTCATCCAATGACACAAACACACCTATTGGATGCACAAGATTGGTTAGAAACCCAAATTGGACAAGAATAAGCCTAGGGAGGACGAAAATGACCTAAATGTTCATCCAATGACACAAATGAACTTATTGGATGCACAAGATTGCTTAAAAACCCTAATTGGACAAGAATAAGCCTAGGGAGGACGAAAATGACTTGAATGTTCGTCCAATGACACAAACACACCTATTGGATGCACAAGATTGGTTAAAAACCCTACTTGGACATGAATAAGCCTATGGAGGACGAAAATGACCTAAATGTTAATCCAATGACACAAATTAACTTATTGGATGCACAAGATTGCTTAAAAACCCTAATTGGACAAGAATAAGCCTAGGGAGGACGAAAATGACCTAAATGTTAATCCAATGGCACAAATGAACTTATTGGATGCACAAGATTGGTTTAAAACCCTAATTGGACAAGAATAAGCCTAGGGAGGACGAAAATGACCTAAATGTACATCCAATGACACAAACACACCTATTGGATGCTCAAGAATGGTTAAAAACCCTAATTGGACAACAATAAGCCTAGGGAAGAGGAAAATGACCTAAATGTTCATCCAATGACACAAACACACCTGTTGGATGCACAAGATTGGTTAAAAACCCTAATTGCACAAGAATAAGCCTAGGGAGGACGAAAATGATCTAAATGTTCTTCCAATGACACAAACACACCTATTGGATGCACAAGATTGGTTAGAAACCCAAATTGGACAAGAATAAGCCTAGGGAGGACGAAAATGACCTAAATGTTCATCCAATGACACAAATGAACTGATTGGATGCACAAGATTGATTTTAAACCCTAATTGCACAAGAATAAGCCTAGGGAGGACGAAAATGACCTAAATGTTCATCGAATGACACAAATGAACTGATTGGATGCACAAGATTGATTAAAAACCCTAATTGCACAAGAATAAGCCTAGGGAGGACGAAAATGATATAAATGTTCATCCAATGACACAAACACACCTATTGGATGCACAAGATTGGTTAGAAACCCAAATAGGACAAGAATAAGCCTAGGGAGGACGAAAATGACCTAAATGTTCATCCAATGACACAAATGAAGTTATTGGATGGACAAGATTGCTTAAAAACCCTAATTGGACAAGAATAAGCCTAGGGAGGACGAAAATGACTTGAATATTCATCCAATGACACAAACACACCTATTGGACGCACAAGATTGGTTAAAAACGCTAATTGGACTAGAATAAGCCTAGGGAGGACGAAAATGACCTAAATGTTCATCCAATGACACAAACACACCTATTGGATGCAAAAGATTGGTTAAAAACTCTAATTGGACAACAATAAGCCTAGGGAGGATGAAAGTGACCTAAATGTTCATCCGATGACACAAACACACCTATTGGATGCACAAGATTGGTTAAAAACCATAATTGCACAAGAATAAGCCTAGGGAGGACGAAAATGACTTAAATGTTAATCCAATGACACATATGAACTTATTGGATGCACAATATTGATTTAAAACCCTTATTGCACAAGAATACGCCTAGGGAGGACGAAAATGACCTAAATGTTCATCGAATGACACAAATGAACTGATTGGATGGACAAGATTGATTAAAAACCCTAATTGCACAAGAATAAGCCTAGGGAGGACGAAAATGATCTAAATGTTCATCCAATGACACAAACACACCTATTGGATGCACAAGATTGGTTAGAAACCCAAATTGGACAAGAATAAGCCTAGGGAGGACGAAAATGACCTAAATGTTCATCCAATGACACAAATGAACTTATTGGATGCACAAGATTGATTAAAAACCCTAATTGGACAAGAATAAGCCTAGGGAGGACGAAAATGACTTAAATGTTCATTTAATGACACAAATGAACTGATTGGATGCACAAGATTGATTAAAAACCCTAATTGCACAAGAATAAGCTTAGGGAGGACGAAAATGACCTAAATGTTGATCCAATGACACAAATGAACTTATTGGATGCACAAGATTGATTAAAAACCCTAATTGCACAAGAATAAGCCTAGGGAGGACGAAAATGATCTAAATGTTCATCCAATGACACAAACACACCTATTGGATGCACAAGATTGGTTAGAAACCCAAATTGGACAAGAATAAGCCTAGGGAGGACGAAAATGACCTAAATGTTCATCCAATGACACAAATGAACTTATTGGATGCACAAGATTGCTTAAAAACCCTAATTGGACAAGAATAAGCCTAGGGAGGACGAAAATGACCTAAATGTACATCCAATGACACAAATGAACTTATTGTATGCACAACATTGCTTAAAACCCTAATTGGACAAGAATAAGACTAGGGAGGACGAAAATGACCTAAATGTTCATCCAATGACACAAACACACCTATTGGATGCACAAGATTGGTTAGAAACCCTAATTGGACAAGAATAAGCCTAGGGAGGACGAAAATGACCAAAATGTTCATCCAATGACACAAATGAACTTATTGGATGCACAAGATTGCTTATAAACCCTAATTGGACAAGAATGAGCCTAGGGAGGACGAAAATGACCTAAATGTTCATCCAATGACACAAATGAACTTATTGGATGCACAAGATTGCTTATAAACCCTAATTGGACAAGAATAAGCCTAGGGAGGACGAAAATGACCTAAATGTTCATCCAATGACACAAATGAACTTATTGGATGCACAAGATTGCTTAAAAACCCTAATTGGACAAGAATAAGCCTAGGGAGGACGAAAATCACCTAAATGTTCATCCAATGACACAAATACACCTATTGGATGCAAAAGATTGGTTAGAAACCCTAATTTGACAAGAATAAGCATAGGGAGGACGAAAATGACCTAAATGTTCATCCAATGACACAAACACACCTATTGGATGCACAAGATTGGTTAAAAACCCTAATTGGACAAGAATAAGCCTAGGGAGGACGAAAATGACCTAAATGTTCATCCAATGACACAAATGAACCTATTGGATGCACAAGATTCGTTAGAAACCCTAATTGGACATGAATAAGCCTAGGGAGGACGAAAATGACCTAAATGTTCATCCAATGACACAAACACACCTATTGGATGCACAAGATTGCTTAAAAACCCTAATTGGACAAGAATAAGCCTAGGGAGGACGAAAATGACCTAAATGTTCATCCAATGACACAAATGAACTTATTGGATGCACAAGATTGCTTAAAAACCCTAATTGGACAAGAATAAGCCTAGGGAGGATGAAAATGACCTAAATGTTCACCCAATGACACAAATACACCTATTGGATGCACAAGATTGGTTAGAAACCCTAATTGGACAAGAATAAGCCTAGGGAGGACGAAAATGACCTAAATGTTCATCCAATGACACAAACACACCTATTGGATGCACAAGATTGGTTAAAAACCATAATTGGACAAAAATAAGCCTAGGGAGGACATAAATGACCTAAATATTCATCCAATGACACAAATGAACTTATTGGATGCACAAGATTGCTTAAAAACCCTAATTAGACAAGAATAAGCCTAGGGAGGACGAAAATGACCTAAATGTTCATCCAATGACACAAATGAAGTTATTGGATGCACAAGATTGGTAAGAAACCCTAATTGGACAAGAATAATTCTAGGGAGGACGAAAATGACCTAAATGTTCATCCAATGACACAAATGAACTTATTGGATGCACAAGATTGGTTAAAAATCCTAATTGGACAAGAATAAGCCTAAGGAGGACGAAAATGACCTAAATGTTCATCCAATGACCCAAACACACCTATTGGATGCACAAGATTGGTTAAAAACCCTAATTGGACAAGAATAAGCCTAGGGAGGACGAAAATGACCTAAATGTTCATCCAATGACACAAATGAACTTATTGGATGCACAAGATTGCTTAAAATCCCTAATTGGACAAGAATAAGCCTAGGGAGGACGAAAATGACCTAAATGTTCATCCAATTACACAAATACACCTATTGGATGCACAAGATTGGTTAGAAACCCTAATTGGACAAGAATAAGCCTAGGGAGGACGAAAATGACCTAAATGTTCATCCAATGAAACAAACACACCTATTGGATGCACAAGATTGGTTAAAAACCTTAATTGGACAAGAATAGGCCTAGGGAGGACGAAAATGACCTATATGTTCATCCAATGACACAAATGAACTTATTGGATGCACAAGATTGGTTAAAAACCCTAATTGGACAAGAATAAGCCTAGGGAGGACGAAAATGACCTAAATGTTCATCCAATGACACAAACACACCTACTGGATGCACAAGATCGGTTAAAAACCCTAATTGGACAAGAATAAGCCTAGGGAGGACGAAAATGACCTAAATGTTCATCCAATGACACAAATGAACTTATTGGATGCACAAGATTGCTTAAAAACCCTAATTGGACAAGAATAAGCCTAGGGAGGACGAAAATGACTTAAATGTTCATTTAATGACACAAATGAACTGATTGGATGCACAAGATTGATTAAAAACCCTAATTGCACAAGAATAAGCTTAGGGAGGACGAAAATGACCTAAATGTTGATCCAATGACACAAATGAACTTATTGGATGCACAAGATTGATTAAAAACCCTAATTGCACAAGAATAAGCCTAGGGAGGACGAAAATGACCTAAATGTTCATCCAATGACACAAATGAACTTATTGGATGCACAAGATTGCTTAAAACCCTAATTGGATAAGAATAAGACTAGGGAGGACGAAAATGACCTAGATGTTCATCCAATGACACAAACACACCTATTGGATGCACAAGATTAGTTAGAAACCCAAATTGGACAAGAATAAGCGTAGGGAGGACGAAAATGACCTAAATGTTCATCCAATGACACAAATGAACTTATTGGATGCACAAGATTGCTTAAAAACCCTAATTGGACAAGAATAAGCCTAGGGAGGACGAAAATGACCTAAATGTACATCCAATGACACAAACACACCTATTGGATGCACAAGATTGCTTAAAAACCCTAATTGCACAAGAATATGCCTATGGAGGACGAAAATGACCTAAATGTTCATCCAATGACACAAATGAACTTATTGGATGCACAAGATTGCTTAAAACCCTAATTGGACAAGAATAAGACTAGGGAGGACGAAAATGACCTAGATGTTCATCCAGTGACACAAACACACCTATTGGATGCACAAGATTGGTTAGAAACCCAAATTGGACAAGAATAAGCGTAGGGAGGACGAAAATGACCTAAATGTTCATCCAATGACACAAACAAACCTATTGAATGCACAAGATTGATTAAAAACCCTAATTGGACAAGAATAAGCCTTGGGAGAACGAAAATGACTTAAATGTTAATCCAATGTCACAAATTAAGTTATTGGATGGACAAGATTGCTTAAAAACCCTAATTGGACAAGAATAAGCCTAGGGAGGACGAAAATGACTTGAATGTTCGTCCAATGACACAAACACACCTATTGGATGCACAAGATTGGTTAAAAACCCTACTTGGACAAGAATAAGCCTATGGAGGACGAAAATTACCTAAATGTTAATCCAATGACACAAATTAACTTATTGGATGCACAAGATTGCTTAAAAACCCTAATTGGACAAGAATAAGCCTTGGGAGGACGAAAATGACCTAAATGTTAATCCAATGGCACAAATGAACTTATTGGATGCACAAGATTGGTTTAAAACCCTAATTGGACAAGAATAAGCCTAGGGAGGACGAAAATGACCTAAATGTACATCCAATGACACAAACACACCTATTGGATGCTCAAGAATGGTTAAAAACCCTAATTGGACAACAATAAGCCTAGGGAAGAGGAAAATGACCTAAATGTTCATCCAATGACACAAACACACCTGTTGGATGCACAAGATTGGTTAAAAACCCTAATTGCACAAGAATAAGCCTAGGGAGGGCGAAAATGATCTAAATGTTCATCCAATGACACAAACACACCTATTGGATGCACAAGATTGGTTAGAAACCCAAATTGGACAAGAATAAGCCTAGGGAGGACGAAAATGACCTAAATGTTCATCCAATGACACAAATGAACTGATTGGATGCACAAGATTGATTTTAAACCCTTATTGCACAAGAATAAGCCTAGGGAGGACGAAAATGACCTAAATGTTCATCGAATGACACAAATGAACTGATTGGATGGACAAGATTGATTAAAAACACTAATTGCACAAGAATAAGCCTAGGGAGGACGAAAATGATCTAAATGTTCATCCAATGACACAAACACACCTATTGGATGCACAAGATTGGTTAGAAACCCAAATTGGACAAGAATAAGCCTAGGGAGGACGAAAATGACCTAAATGTTCATCCAATGACACAAATGAACTTATTGGATGCACAAGATTGCTTAAAAACCCTAATTGGACAAGAATAAGCCTAGGGAGGACGAAAATGACTTAAATGTTCATTTAATGACACAAATGAACTGATTGGATGCACAAGATTGCTTAAAACCCTAATTGGATAAGAATAAGACTAGGGAGGACGAAAATGACCTAGATGTTCATCCAATGACACAAACACACCTATTGGATGCACAAGATTAGTTAGAAACCCAAATTGGACAAGAATAAGCGTAGGGAGGACGAAAATGACCTAAATGTTCATCCAATGACACAAATGAACTTATTGGATGCACAAGATTGCTTAAAAACCCTAATTGGACAAGAATAAGCCTAGGGAGGACGAAAATGACCTAAATGTACATCCAATGACACAAACACACCTATTGGATGCACAAGATTGCTTAAAAACCCTAATTGCACAAGAATATGCCTATGGAGGACGAAAATGACCTTAATGTTCATCCAATGACACAAATGAACTTATTGGATGCACAAGATTGCTTAAAACCCTAATTGGACAAGAATAAGACTAGGGAGGACGAAAATGACCTAGATGTTCATCCAGTGACACAAACACACCTATTGGATGCACAAGATTGGTTAGAAACCCAAATTGGACAAGAATAAGCGTAGGGAGGACGAAAATGACCTAAATGTTCATCCAATGACACAAACAAACCTATTGAATGCACAAGATTGATTAAAAACCCTAATTGGACAAGAATAAGCCTTGGGAGAACGAAAATGACTTAAATGTTAATCCAATGTCACAAATTAAGTTATTGGATGGACAAGATTGCTTAAAAACCCTAATTGGACAAGAATAAGCCTAGGGAGGACGAAAATGACTTGAATGTTCGTCCAATGACACAAACACACCTATTGGATGCACAAGATTGGTTAAAAACCCTACTTGGACATGAATAAGCCTATGGAGGACGAAAATGACCTAAATGTTAATCCAATGACACAAATTAACTTATTGGATGCACAAGATTGCTTAAAAACCCTAATTGGACAAGAATAAGCCTAGGGAGGACGAAAATGACCTAAATGTTAATTCAATGGCACAAATGAACTTATTGGATGCACAAGATTGGTTTAAAACCCTAATTGGACAAGAATAAGCCTAGGGAGGACGAAAATGACCTAAATGTACATCCAATGACACAAACACACCTATTGGATGCTCAAGAATGGTTAAAAACCCTAATTGGACAACAATAAGCCTAGGGAAGAGGAAAATGAACTAAATGTTCATCCAATGACACAAACACACCTGTTGGATGCACAAGATTGGTTAAAAACCCTAATTGCACAAGAATAAGCCTAGGGAGGACGAAAATCATCTAAATCTTCATCCAATGACACAAATGAACTGATTGGATGCACAAGATTGATTTTAAACCCTAATTGCACAAGAATAAGCCTAGGGAGGACGAAAATGACCTAAATGTTCGTCGAATGACACAAATGAACTGATTGGATGCACAAGATTGATTAAAAACCCTAATTGCACAAGAATAAGCCTATGGAGGACGAAAATGATCTAAATGTTCATCCAATGACACAAACACACCTATTGGATGCACAAGATTGGTTAGAAACCCAAATAGGACAAGAATAAACCTAGGGAGGAAGAAAATGACCTAAATGTTCATCCAATGACACAAATGAAGTTATTGGATGGACAAGATTGCTTAAAAACCCTAATTGGACAAGAATAAGCCTAGGGAGGACGAAAATGACTTGAATATTCATCCAATGACACAAACACACCTATTGGACGCACAAGATTGGTTAAAAACGCTAATTGGACTAGAATAAGCCTAGGGAGGACGAAAATGACCTAAATGTTCATCCAATGACACAAACACACCTATTGGATGCAAAAGATTGGTTAAAAACTCTAATTGGACAACAATAAGCCTAGGGAGGATGAAAGTGACCTAAATGTTCATCCGATGACACAAACACACCTATTGGATGCACAAGATTGGTTAAAAACCATAATTGCACAAGAATAAGCCTAGGGAGGACGAAAATGACTTAAATGTTAATCCAATGTCACATATGAACTTATTGGATGCACAATATTGATTTAAAACCCTTATTGCACAAGAATAAGCCTAGGGAGGACGAAAATGACCTAAATGTTCATCGAATGACACAAATGAACTGATTGGATGGACAAGATTGATTAAAAACCCTAATTGCACAAGAATAAGCCTAGGGAGGACGAAAATGATCTAAATGTTCATCCAATGACACAAACACACCTATTGGATGCACAAGATTGGTTAGAAACCCAAATTGGACAAGAATAAGCCTAGGGAGGACGAAAATGACCTAAATGTTCATCCAATGACACAAATGAACTGATTGGATGCACAAGATTGATTTTAAACCCTAATTGCACAAGAATAAGCCTAGGGAGGACGAAAATGACCTAAATGTTCATCGAATGACACAAATGAACTGATTGGTTGCACAAGATTGATTAAAAACCCTAATTGCACAAGAATAAGCCTAGGGAGGACGAAAATGATCTAAATGTTCATCCAATGACACAAACACACCTATTGGATGCACAAGATTGGTTAGAAACCCAAATAGGACATGAATAAACCTAGGGAGAACGAAAATGACCTAAATGTTCATCCAATGACACAAATGAAGTTATTGGATGCACAAGATTGCTTAAAAACCCTAATTGGACAAGAATAAGCCTAGGGAGGACGAAAATGACTTGAATATTCATCCAATGACACAAACACACCTATTGCACGCACAAGATTGGTTAAAAACACTAATTGGACTAGAATAAGCCTAGGGAGGACGAAAATGACCTAAATGTTCATCCAATGACACAAACACACCTATTGGTTGCAAAAGATTGGTTAAAAACTCTAATTGGACAACAATAAGCCTAGGGAGGATGAAAGTGACCTAAATGTTCATCCGATGACACAAACACACCTATTGGATGCACAAGATTGGTTAAAAACCATAATTGCACAAGAATAAGCCTAGGGAGGACGAAAATGACTTAAATGTTAATCCAATGTCACATATGAACTTATTGGATGCACAATATTGATTTAAAACCCTTATTGCACAAGAATAAGCCTAGGGAGGACGAAAATGACCTAAATGTTCATCGAATGACACAAATGAACTGATTGGATGGACAAGATTGATTAAAAACCCTAATTGCACAAGAATAAGCCTAGGGAGGACGAAAATGATCTAAATGTTCATCCAATGACACAAACACACCTATTGGATGCACAAGATTGGTTAGAAACCCAAATTGGACAAGAATAAGCCTAGGGAGGACGAAAATGACCTAAATGTTCATCCAATGACACAAATGAACTTATTGGATGCACAAGATTGCTTAAAAACCCTAATTGGACAAGAATAAGCCTAGGGAGGACGAAAATGACTTGAATGTTCGTCCAATGACACAAACACACCTATTGGATGCACAAGATTGGTTAAAAACCCTACTTGGACATGAATAAGCCTATGGAGGACGAAAATGACCTAAATGTTAATCCAATGACACAAATTAACTTATTGGATGCACAAGATTGCTTAAAAACCCTAATTGGACAAGAATAAGCCTAGGGAGGACGAAAATGACCTAAATGTTAATCCAATGGCACAAATGAACTTATTGGATGCACAAGATTGGTTTAAAACCCTAATTGGACAAGAATAAGCCTAGGGAGGACGAAAATAACCTAAATGTACATCCAATGACACAAACACACCTATTGGATGCTCAAGAATGGTTAAAAACCCTAATTGGACAACAATAAGCCTAGGGAAGAGGAAAATGACCTAAATGTTCATCCAATGACACAAACACACCTGTTCGATGCACAAGATTGGTTAAAAACCCTAATTGCACAAGAATAAGCCTAGGGAGGACGAAAATGATCTAAATGTTCTTCCAATGACACAAACACACCTATTGGATGCACAAGATTGGTTAGAAACCCAAATTGGACAAGAATAAGCCTAGGGAGGACGAAAATGACCTAAATGTTCATCCAATGACACAAATGAACTGATTGGATGCACAAGATTGATTTTAAACCCTAATTGCACAAGAATAAGCCTAGGGAGGACGAAAATGACCTAAATGTTCATCGAATGACACAAATGAACTGATTGGATGCACAAGATTGATTAAAAACCCTAATTGCACAAGAATAAGCCTAGGGAGGACGAAAATGATCTAAATGTTCATCCAATGACACAAACACACCTATTGGATGCACAAGATTGGTTAGAAACCCAAATAGGACATGAATAAACCTAGGGAGAACGAAAATGACCTAAATGTTCATCCAATGACACAAATGAAGTTATTGGATGCACAAGATTGCTTAAAAACCCTAATTGGACAAGAATAAGCCTAGGGAGGACGAAAATGACTTGAATATTCATCCAATGACACAAACACACCTATTGCACGCACAAGATTGGTTAAAAACACTAATTGGACTAGAATAAGCCTAGGGAGGACGAAAATGACCTAAATGTTCATCCAATGACACAAACACACCTATTGGTTGCAAAAGATTGGTTAAAAACTCTAATTGGACAACAATAAGCCTAGGGAGGATGAAAGTGACCTAAATGTTCATCCGATGACACAAACACACCTATTGGATGCACAAGATTGGTTAAAAACCATAATTGCACAAGAATAAGCCTAGGGAGGACGAAAATGACTTAAATGTTAATCCAATGACACATATGAACTTATTGGATGCACAATATTGATTTAAAACCCTTATTGCACAAGAATACGCCTAGGGAGGACGAAAATGACCTAAATGTTCATCGAATGACACAAATGAACTGATTGGATGGACAAGATTGATTAAAAACCCTAATTGCACAAGAATAAGCCTAGGGAGGACGAAAATGATCTAAATGTTCATCCAATGACACAAACACACCTATTGGATGCACAAGATTGGTTAGAAACCCAAATTGGACAAGAATAAGCCAAGGGAGGACGAAAATGACCTAAATGTTCATCCAATGACACAAATGAACTTATTGGATGCACAAGATTGCTTAAAAACCCTAATTGGACAAGAATAAGCCTAGGGAGGACGAAAATGACTTAAATGTTCATTTAATGACACAAATGAACTGATTGGATGCACAAGATTGATTAAAAACCCTAATTGCACAAGAATAAGCTTAGGGAGGACGAAAATGACCTAAATGTTGATCCAATGACACAAATGAACTTATTGGATGCACAAGATTGATTAAAAACCCTAATTGCACAAGAATAAGCCTAGGGAGGACGAAAATGACCTAAATGTTCATCCAATGACACAAATGAACTTATTGGATGCACAAGATTGCTTAAAACCCTAATTGGATAAGAATAAGACTAGGGAGGACGAAAATGACCTAGATGTTCATCCAATGACACAAACACACCTATTGGATGCACAAGATTAGTTAGAAACCCAAATTGGACAAGAATAAGCGTAGGGAGGACGAAAATGACCTAAATGTTCATCCAATGACACAAATGAACTTATTGGATGCACAAGATTGCTTAAAAACCCTAATTGGACAAGAATAAGCCTAGGGAGGACGAAAATGACCTAAATGTACATCCAATGACACAAACACACCTATTGGATGCACATGATTGCTTAAAAACCCTAATTGCACAAGAATATGCCTATGGAGGACGAAAATGACCTAAATGTTCATCCAATGACACAAATGAAGTTATTGGATGGACAAGATTGCTTAAAAACCCTAATTGGACAAGAATAAGCCTAGGGAGGACGAAAATGACTTGAATATTCATCCAATGACACAAACACACCTATTGGACGCACAAGATTGGTTAAAAACGCTAATTGGACTAGAATAAGCCTAGGGAGGACGAAAATGACCTAAATGTTCATCCAATGACACAAACACACCTATTGGATGCAAAAGATTGGTTAAAAACTCTAATTGGACAACAATAAGCCTAGGGAGGATGAAAGTGACCTAAATGTTCATCCGATGACACAAACACACCTATTGGATGCACAAGATTGGTTAAAAACCATAATTGCACAAGAATAAGCCTAGGGAGGACGAAAATGACTTAAATGTTAATCCAATGACACATATGAACTTATTGGATGCACAATATTGATTTAAAACCCTTATTGCACAAGAATAAGCCTAGGGAGGACGAAAATGACCTAAATGTTCATCGAATGACACAAATAAACTGATTGGATGGACAAGATTGATTAAAAACCCTAATTGCACAAGAATAAGCCTAGGGAGGACGAAAATGATCTAAATGTTCATCCAATGACACAAACACACCTATTGGATGCACAAGATTGGTTAGAAACCCAAATTGGACAAGAATAAGCCTAGGGAGGACGAAAATGACCTAAATGTTCATCCAATGACACAAATGAACTTATTGGATGCACAAGATTGCTTAAAAACCCTAATTGGACAAGAATAAGCCTAGGGAGGACGAAAATGACTTAAATGTTCATTTAATGACACAAATGAACTGATTGGATGCACAAGATTGATTAAAAACCCTAATTGCACAAGAATAAGCTTAGGGAGGACGAAAATGACCTAAATGTTGATCCAATGACACAAATGAACTTATTGGATGCACAAGATTGATTAAAAACCCTAATTGCACAAGAATAAGCCTAGGGAGGACGAAAATGACCTAAATGTTCATCCAATGACACAAATGAAATTGTTGGATGCACAAGATTGGTTTAAAACCCTAATTGGACAAGAATAAGGCTAGGGAGGACGAAAATGACCTAAATGTGCATCCAATGACACAAACACACCTATTAGATGCACAAGATTGGTTAAAAACCCTAATTGGCCTAGAATCAGCATAGGGAGGACGAAAAATGACATAAATGTACATCCAATGACACAAACACACACATTGGATGCACAAGATTGCTTAAAACCTTAATTGAACAAGAATAGGACTAGGGAGGAAGAAAATGAACTAATTGATCATCCAATGACACAAAAACACCGATTGGATGCACAAGATTGGCTAAAAACCCTAATTGGACAACAATAAGCATAGGGAAGACGAAAATGGCCTAAATATTCATCCAATGACACAAACACACCTATTGGATGCACAAGATTCGTTAGAAACCCAAAATGGACAAGAATAAGCCTAGGGAGGACGAAAATGACCTAAATGTGCACCCAATGACACAAACACACACATTGGATGCACAAGATTGGTTTAAAACCCTAATTGGACAAGAATAAGACTAGGGAGGACGAAAATGACCTAAATGTTCATCCAATGACACAAACACACCTATTGGATGCACAAGATTGGTTAAAAACCCTAATTGGACAAGAATAAGCCTAGGGAGGACGAAAATGACTTAAATGTTCATCCAATGACACAAACACACCTATTGGATGCACACGATTAGTTAAAAACCCTAATTGGACAAGAGTAAGCCTAGGGAGGACGAAAATGACCTAAATTTTCATCCAATGACACAATTGAACTTATTGGATGCACAAGATTGGTTTAAAACCCTAATTGGGCAAGAATAAGCCTAGGGAGGACGAAAATGACCTAAATGTGCATCCAATGACACAAACACACCTATTAGATGCACAAGATTGGTTAAAAACCCTAATTGGACAAGAATCAGCCTAGCGAGGACGAAAATGATCTAAATGTACATCTAATGACACAAATCAACTTATTGGATGCACAAGATTGGTTAAAAACCCTAATTGGACAAGAATAAGCCTAGGGAGGACGAAAATGACCTAAATGTTCATCCAATGACACAAATGAACTTATTGGATGCACAAGATTGCTTAAAAACCCTATTTGGACAAGAATAAGCCTAGGGAGGACGAAAATGACCTAAATGTTCATCCAATGACACAAATGAACTTATTGGATGCACAAGATTTGTTAAAAACCCTAATTGCACAAGAATAAGCCTAGGGAGGACGAAAATGACCTAAATGTTCATCCAATGATACAAACACACCTATTGGATGCACAAGATTGGTTAAAAACCCTAATTGGACAAGAATAAGCCTAGGGAGGACGAAAATGACCTAAATGTTCGTCCAAAGATACAAATGAACTTATTGGATGCACAATATTGGTTAGAAACCCTACTTGGACAAGAATAAGCCTAGGGAGGACAAAAATGACCTAAATGTTAATCCAATGACACAAATGAACTTATTGGATGCACAAGATTGCTTAAAAACCCTAATTGGACAAGAATAAGCCTAGGGAGGACGAAAATGACCTAAATGTTAATCCAATGACACAAATGAACTTATTGGATACACAAGATTGGTTGAAAACCCTAATTGGACAAGAAAAAGCCTAGGGAGGACGAAAATGACCTAAGTGTACATCCAATGACACTAACACATCTATTGGATGCTCAAGATTGGTTAAAAACCCTAATTGGACAACAATAAGCCTAGGGAGGAGGAAAATGACCTAAATGTTCATCTAGTGACACAAACACACCTATTGGATGCACAAGATTGGTTAAAAACCCTAATTGCACAAGAATAAGCCTAGGGAGGACGAAAATAATCTAAACGTTCATCCAATGACACAAACACACCTATTGGATGCACAAGATTGGTTAGAAAACCAAATTGGACAAGAATAAGCCTAGGGAGGACGAAAATGACCTAAATGTTCATCCAATGACACAAATGAACTGATTTGATGTACAAGATTGATTTAAAACCCTAATTGCACAAGAATAAGCCTAGGGAGGACGAAAATGACCTAAATGTTCATCGAATGACACAAATGAACTGATTGGATGCACAAGATTGATTAAAAACCCTAATTGCACAAGAATTAGCCTAGGGAGGAGGAAAATGACCTAAATGTTCATCTAACGACACAAACACGCCTATTGGATGCACAAGATTGGTTAAAAACCCTAACTGGACAAGAATAAGCCTAGGGAGGACGAAAATGACCTAAATTTTCATCCAGTCACACAATTGAATTTATTGGATGCACAAGATTGGTTAAAAACCCTAATTGGACAAGAATAAGCCTAGGGAGGACGAAAATGACCTAAATGTTCATCCAATGACACAAATGAACTTATTGGATGCACAAGATTGCTTAAAAACCCTATTTGGACAAGAATAAGCCTAGGGAGGACGAAAATGACCTAAATGTTCATCCAATGACACAAATGAACTTATTGGATGCACAAGATTTGTTAAAAACCCTAATTGCACAAGAATAAGCCTAGGGAGGACGAAAATGACCTAAATGTTCATCCAATGATACAAACACACCTATTGGATGCACAAGATTGGTTAAAAACCCTAATTGGACAAGAATAAGCCTAGGGAGGACGAAAATGACCTAAATGTTCGTCCAAAGATACAAATGAACTTATTGGATGCACAAGATTGGTTAGAAACCCTACTTGGACAAGAATAAGCCTAGGGAGGACAAAAATGACCTAAATGTTAATCCAATGACACAAATGAACTTATTGGATGCACAAGATTGCTTAAAAACCCTAATTGGACAAGAATAAGCCTAGGGAGGACGAAAATGACCTAAATGTTAATCCAATGACACAAATGAACTTATTGGATGCACAAGATTGGTTGAAAACCCTAATTGGACAAGAAAAAGCCTAGGGAGGACGAAAATGACCTAAGTGTACATCCAATGACACTAACACACCTATTGGATGCTCAAGATTGGTTAAAAACCCTAATTGGACAACAATAAGCCTAGGGAGGAGGAAAATGACCTAAATGTTCATCTAGTGACACAAACACACCTATTGGATGCACAAGATTGGTTAAAAACCCTAATTGCACAAGAATAAGCCTAGGGAGGACGAAAATAATCTAAACGTTCATCCAATGACACAAACACACCTATTGGATGCACAAGATTGGTTAGAAAACCAAATTGGACAAGAATAAGCCTAGGGAGGACGAAAATGACCTAAATGTTCATCCAATGACACAAATGAACTGATTTGATGTACAAGATTGATTTAAAACCCTAATTGCACAAGAATAAGCCTAGGGAGGACGAAAATGACCTAAATGTTCATCGAATGACACAAATGAAGTCATTGGATTCACAAGATTAATTAAAAACCCTAATTGCACAAGAATAAGCCTAGGGAGGACGAAAATGATCTAAATGTTCATCCAATGACACAAACACACCTATTGGATGCACAAGATTGGTTAGAAACCCAAATTGGACAAGAATAAGCCTAGGGAGGACGAAAATGACCTAAATGTGCACCCAATGACACAAACACACACATTGGATGCACAAGATTGGTTTAAAACCCTAATTGGACAAGAATAAGACTAGGGAGGACGAAAATGACCTAAATGTTCATCCAATGACACAAACACACCTATTGGATGCACAAGATTGGTTAAAAACCCTAATTGGACAAGAATAAGCCTAGGGAGGACGAAAATGACTTAAATGTTCATCCAATGACACAAACACACCTATTGGATGCACACGATTAGTTAAAAACCCTAATTGGACAAGAATAAGCCTAGGGAGGACGAAAATGACCTAAATTTTCATCCAATGACACAATTGAACTTATTGGATGCACAAGATTGGTTTAAAACCCTAATTGGGCAAGAATAAGCCTAGGGAGGACGAAAATGACCTAAATGTGCATCCAATGACACAAACACACCTATTAGATGCACAAGATTGCTTAAAAACCCTAATTGGACAAGAATAAGCCTAGGGAGGACGAAAATGACTTGAATGTTCATCCAATGACACAAACACACCTATTGGATGCAAAAGATTGGTTAAAAACCCTAATTGGACAAGAATAAACCTAGGGAGGACGAAAATGACCTAAATGTTCATCCAATGACACAAATGAACTTATTGGATGCACAAGATTGCTTAAAAACCCTATTTGGACAAGAATAAGCCTAGGGTGGACGAAAATGACCTAAATGTTCATCCAATGACACAAATGAACTTATTGGATGCACAAGATTTGTTAAAAACCCTAATTGCACAAGAATAAGCCTAGGGAGGACGAAAATGACCTAAATGTACATGTAATGACACAAATGAAGTTATTGGATGCACAAGATTGGTTAAAAACCCTAATTGGACAAGAATAAGCCTAGGGAGGACGAAAATGACCTAAATGTTCATCCAATGACACAAATGAACTTATTGGATGCACAAGATTGCTTAAAAACCCTAATTGGACAAGAATAAGCCTAGGGAGGACGAAAATGACTTAAATGTTAATCCAATGACACAAATGAA